>JAUMHH010085539.1:28881-42035 GCA_032359455.1 Chlamys rubida
TTCACCTCAGGGATAGCAGAGTACAAAGCATGGTTACAGTATGGCGACACCCACACCCTCCTCGTCTGGGGTTGTGAAGATGCTTGTCGAATATCATCAACCACAGCTTGTAGATCGTATTCTCGTACCTGTAGTGGGACATAACGAATAGAAAATAGCATTCCTCCTTATTTGTCACGTCGTGAATTACATCTAATGTCATTTGGCAATCTGATGCAATTGCCGCAGTTTTTATTACACGGTATATACTTATCCCAAACCGAATGATGCAGTGTCATTAATTTTATCGCATACTGTATGTTTTACCAAATTTTAAAGGTCACCTGTGTTTTTGTTCCGTTCATTTCCCCATGAAGGAAATAGATAAATTTTCCAGATTGCCTCGGAAAGAAAACCCACGTATTATCAAAACTACACAGATTATAGGGAGACAATTTAATATTTTGCAGTCGTCATGACGACTTAATTTATCACCTGAAAACGCCAGTATATTACATAATTAATCATTCCTGGATTTGACAATAGACGATACAGCAGTGTCCACCATTCCAACAAGTAACCTTGTTGTTCTATGTTCTTTGTTCGGATCATTGTATTTTTATTTCTTCATTTAAATATTGCCGTTGTAAGTTGACGCTGTGCTATTCATTCCATTTTACTTTGCGACATTACAGTGACAATATCATCAGGAATTGCATTTAATCATAAATCACTATGATAAATAAACAAACTGACGAAATCTACGTCCCTTTGGCTTAATTGTTTTTGCGCACAGAACAACCCTCGTCTCGAGTCATAACTCAAGAAGTCTGTGTTTAATTAAATCCGCTAATATTATGTAACACCTGTCTTAACGTGTTACTTTTGATATTCACGAGCCATGAAAATAGTCTTGATACAACAATGTTACCTTAATATGAACCAATAGTGTGATGCTGTTTTTTCCGAAAGGTCGCATACATACAAAACCCCTAAATTACGTAGTAATGCCAACTGATATACCTGTCAAACAAAATTGTGTACAAATATACATCATAAACACAAGGAATTAAAACATTAGATACAGTTGAATCCCGTTATAACAGTGCTATAGGATTCATAGAATTGACTGTGAGAAAGTTTTAGGACTTTCTACAACGAGTGACAACAAGAACGTAGAGACGAGGGGTCTATCAACTGTTTCAACTGTATGACCTGAAATTGACCTTATTACGGAGCAATGTTTACATCTAAAGGGTTGCCATTCAGCCGACGTAACTCGGTGGACGAGATTGCACAGTTGGTATACATCGAGGACGAGTTGACTTCCGCACATGAGTTATCCTCATATAGTGTAAACTGGATACAGAATCGACATGCCTTTGTCGATGTAGACATAAAGCATTATTTCGCATACACATACTATCGGATATAAAATAGTAGCATTGAAATGAATGGTATCAAGAATTATTTTCAAACATCAATATACAAATAAGCGATTTCACTATAGCACATGATTTTGACCAGCTACGTTCTTGTGCATGTAGAGGTTACATTCTGATGATATGATTTTATTTTTTTTCTGAATTTATATAACGATACATCCAGATTTGTTTTTCTATAGTTATTGTTGTTTTTCGGCTAGGATTTTAAGTCTTCGGTCTTCGGAAAGATAGATTGCAAATATTTTTGATAACGTTAACGTTTGAATACTGTGAAATTCGATATTTTCGTGGGGCTCACATTTCGTGGTTTCCTGACAAAACACCATTTCGTGGGCACATGATTTCGTGAATAATGAGTACCCATTCAAACAGAGAATTGATTTATATCAAACTTGTAATTACTGTGTGTACCTATAAATTCGTGGACGAGGATTATCCTAGAAATCAGTGAAATTAAAACCCCAGGAAAATTAGTGATTTCATTGTAACAAAGTTCTTACTTCTAGACACGTGTCAGTATCTACAGAACACGATTTCACTCCCTCGTCTGTCACTGTACAAGCGCCGGTGTCGTCAGAACCATTCTGGAAATTAAGTGAGACCATAAACAGCATAATTATATTCATGATGTCAAAATTGGTTAAATTATTAAAAACATCCGATTAGAGAATAAGAAAAGATGTGTTCAATCAAAACGTTTAAAATTAGATAATTCTATATACATTGTTTTATTATATTATTTAAAAGATAAACTGTTATGCACGTTATAGTTACGGTATCTGTTTTAAGTGGTATGAGAGAGTATGACCGACTTACATCTTCAGTCGGAGGTTTACAATTTCCGTTTTCATCCGTGTTGAGATGCTCCATAATTGTTATATGAACGTCGGGATCCGAGGGACTCCGAGTGAGAATCGACGTATGATCATGCAGATATAATCTATCAGTGAAAAATAAAAATTAACAATTATTCCATCTTTGATCCTATATTGATCAATTGATGTAGGATGAACGTAAGACACATGTGAAATATAAGTATGTATGTATATAAATATAAGTATGTATGTATATAAATATAAGTATGTATGTATGTATATAAATATAAGTATGTATGTATATAAATATAAGTATGTATGCATATAAATATAAGTATGTATGTATATAAATATAAGTATGTATGTATATAAATATAAGTATGTATGCATATTACGACTATTACATTACCTTGCGCTGTTCTGTCGCCTCTCGATTACGGCATATGCGAAAAAGTGAGGTCTGTATCCGAAATCGAATGCTCTCATGTTGAAAAGCCCTAAGAACGAACACAGGATTGAGTATCAGCAGTCGCATCCGAACAACTATTTGTCAATGTTGACACTTCTTTTCTAATATATATATAGTAAATATATCATAAAAATAAGGCAATACGCTACACTTTGAGAAATGTGTATAAAGTCATATAATTGTATACTTTTGGCTTGTTGATTTTTAAAAGATATGGTACTAAAGTATTTTGCTACAGTATCAGTATGACGGACATGTTACGCTCACTTTCGCTCTCAATGCCCCTGCAATATGCCACGTGGTAATCTTTTTGATTGGTTTCAGGTAAAAAAAAACTCCTAACCAATCGCTAGACTGATACATGTCCTTTAAAGATGACAGAGGAGCGACATCCGACTTCAAAGCCAGTCAATTTTACCGTTACGCGACCTCAATATTCTTTTAATTTAGATCAAATAATCATGTTAGTCTTCTCGTCTCATCCACAAGGAAGTTCACACTGAGCCTTCAATCGCGCTATGACATGAGCGTAACCCCTGGAGTATCGAGGATGGGGTGCAGAGATCGTAAGTGGGTGTAGCCCCTGGAGTGTCCAGGCTAATAATCAGTAAGACAACCGACACTTACATGGACACTCGTCAAGATCACTGAGTACAAGGACATCCACTTCAGCCTTCTCCATTTCTACAAACATGTCTCTTACTTTGTCCTGCCAACTCCTTCCTGATAACACACAAGAAAGCTACTGCTCATATTCGTTTCAGATGCTAAAACGAATTTGTATGGTCAATATAATAAAAAGATATAAATTAAACAAAATGCTGCCACCAAAACAAATGGGGAAAAAAAAGTTCTTCCGTTCAATAATTGCAAAGTACATGTCATAATATCTATTATTATACCTCTACTTTATTTACTCTATATAAAAGTAATTGGTTAAATAGAATATACCCCCACTTTTGTTTGACTGTGTTTTAGTCCTGTGTGTTAGTCTGGGAACTAAAACACACCTACACTTGAGTGTTTCCGCCGAGCCAATCAGGCGAGAGGTGGGCGGAGCTTGCTACCGAAATCGGAAGCATTTGGCTTCATTGCCATCAAAAGAGTAGTTGGGACGTGAAGCTATACAGCTTATAGTTTACAAATATTTTCTAGTTAAACCTATCTCTCAAGTGTGTATCGGTATAATAAAACTGTTAAAGTATGGGGTTGATGGATATAGCAAGTTTCTGGTGTCCCTTGACCATGCCTATTTCCCTCGGCGAATGGACCTGGTCTCGGGACACCAGAAACTTGCTATATCCCTCAACCCCATACTTTAACTGTATACTAGTGTTCATATAGACTTCTGCTTATAACAACAACAGCCCATCAATTCACACTCTTAGGTTTTAACCAACAAAAACATTTCTAGCTAGAGTTCATCTGTGTTTCAACTAATCAACACCCACACCCATCAATTCACACTCCTAGATTGGAAACTTAACAAAGCACATACTCCTAGACTACAATAACAAACACACAAGAAACCATATCCGTACAAGTTGACAATTCTTCATCCCTAAAACGTAACCAACAAACGTTCGCAAGTACCAAGCTTTCTACCGAAGTACTTTTGTTCAAAATTGGATCACGAGAATATCTTCTCGTGTCTCATTCAATGAATTGATCTTTTTAAAGTTCAAGTTACTTAACATGTATATCCTAACTGTCATGTCATTTCTGGTTGTAGGTTTGTCGTGGAGATGATGGCAGGAACCGGAACGTCTCAGTAAACAAGAAATAGTCTCGTCTTGAGTTTCCGCAGCCGGTGCCCCTAAGAGGGATATACCCAGATCACCACCAGCCATGGAGAAAACCATTATCCTGGCAAATGGCACCTTCAACCTGACACTTAACAACTCGTACTTCTACGACGTGTACTGGCAGTATGACTACGACGAGCTACCATGCATGTACTCTCCTGATTATAAAAATGGCACTACCTCCTCTATGTTGAGGAGTAGTCCCAGCTACAACCTTCTATTCAAGGTGCTTCTACCGATCATCTGTGTGAGTGGTATCGTAGGAATCATTCTCACAGTCATGGTGCTCAGTCGAAAGAACATGTGTACTTCAACCAACTGCTATCTGACATCCTTGTCCATCGCAGACCTCGGATTCCTTGTCATACTGTCGACAAAGTTCCTGGAGTATCGCATAACTGGCAACCCGTTCCATGTGTTCGATATATATTTCACCTACGCTCAAATATTTCTCCACACATTCCTTCTGGCCTCTGTATGGTTAACAGTTATGCTTGCCATAGAACGTTACATAGCGATTTGCCATCCGCTGAGAGCTATATCAATCTGTACAGTGCGTCGGGCTCGGATAATCATCGTCGTTATTTTTGTCTTCTCCTTTTATTGCCGCGTTCCAAACTTCTTTGAACAGGAAATAAAAACGGTGACACCTTGCCCGGGTTATCCAGAGTTTCGACATATGGTTCTGACGAAACTTGGACAAAATATAACTTACAAGATATGCTACGCCTGGGTCGTGGACTGTATTATTTGTGCTATTCTCCCATTTATAGCTTTACTTTTCCTCAATATCAGACTGATTATAGAAATCCGCAAGTCCACAAAGTATCTTAGATATCACCTGGGAACAGACAGTAACATGCAGAACGCGGTAAGTAGTGAACAACTCAAGATCACCATGATGTTGATCAGTATCATCTTTGTGTTCTTCGTCTGCCAGGCTCCCTATGTGATCACGATGGCGTACAGAAACATCCATCAATATACCTCTCGAACAATCCTCCGCTCTCTCACAATGGAGATCGTGGCAGATGCCACCATCTTCATGTTGGCGCTCAAATCTGCAATCAACTTCATCCTGTACTGTTGGTTCAGCGAAAAGTTTTGGAATACCTTTAAACGTGCTTTCTGCATTCGGTACTGTCTGCGACGTTACAAAACCAGGCGGCATAACGGCCATACTGTCCACTCGGCAGACCAAACTGGCAGCAATAGCGCTCGCAAGGCATCTTGTATGACCAAAGACACCATTTGCTGAGCAGCTCCGATGTAATGGGGCACACGATAATCAAAATCATACGTTTCAGGTTTCAGAAAAAAATGACAGTGACTTTGTTGGAACATCTCTTCTTTTCTCTTCAAATTTTGGAAAATAATAGGATTGAGTGTTGTTCCTTTTCGGAAAATAGATCAGAGTTGTATTTGATTACAGTTTGTCTTTATGTTATATAATATCCACCGTATTAAACGTTTCTTGTCCTGTGAATTGTATATATGATGTTAATGTTTATTTAGAAAGTGAAAATCGACTTATTCAGTGGCAGCTAGAAAATAGGGAAATTATTTCCGCCAATGTCAACCAGTAGAACAAATTGAATATATTCTAGAATGATCTTTTCATTTGGAGCGTTTTTGAAACCTGGAACACATAGCTGGTTCTCTGTATTTACTGTATACGATAATTATTAACTGCTTGCTATTGACAGGCGAACATTAACAGCTTGTAGAGGGCTATATTATATTAAGTGCACAATTGTAACATGCTCTATTATTATTTAAAAGCAAACTATTTGCAGTTTTAGAAATTGTTTCAAGGAAAAGAGAAATCCGACGATACCCTGTCATTGTTGTTATTCTACTATAGTAAAATGTTTCTAGAAGAATAGAACTTATATGGACCATGTTGAAATATATATATTTACCAGTTTAAAGTCAATCGCCGTTAAAATTGTATTGCAATTGTATGAATGATTACTTTCGTATGTATATTGTGCCTATATTATTACAGAATTTTCTGTGGCCTTTGTGAATCATGATTCAATGATGTGGTATTGTTTTAGAAAAGAAAATACTTAACAGGGAAAATGAGCATACGTGTCTGGTTAGATTGGATACCACCTTACCATAATCTACATCTCCTTTGCACACAACTAGCATAAATAAGAATTGTTTAAATCAAAAGTAAGCTTTATTTCAATAATTTTGAAACAAATTATTAAACTTGTATTAATCACTTTGGTCGGCCAAAGAAGAAGCACGAAATGGTTACTAATGTGAGAGGAGACCAGAGTGCCCAGGGAAATCCAACGTGGTCTGGCATATTACCCAATGCCTTTTTACGTTCGATAGGGGAATCGAGCTCCGAGCCGTCTTGATGAAGTTCTATGGTGCGTTTCACTGCGCCTGCCGACCACCTTGCTGATATGGTTAAGACTAAGGTATTTCTGAAGATTTTATAGAGTGAGCATTTAAAAAAAAGTTAGTGATTAATCAAGAAATAAAGGAGGACATATGACTTATACAAAATAGATAGAATTTGGATGATAGAATGTACCAATAACCAATAAGTCAATTTTTAAGAACTCTTGCGCTGATTTGGTAGACGTATCTTCAATTGGTCGTTTTCAAAATTCTCAGTTATGGCCCTGTCTGGTCTCTCCACATTTCTGTACATCAGTATGGTACACTTGCTACACTGGCAGAAGTAATATACACTTTTGAAACGCGAATATTGTTTAAAAATCAAGTCTTGAAATCTTTAAATATGACCATTGAAGTATAATCCACATACATCACAAAAGGAATAACAGAAACACATAGTACACTCTATTCATTCATCACCGTTTGGAATGAAAAGCAACATGAACCGATGTAAGTCAGGTGGTAAAATATTGACTATATTTTTATCAAGATTTTTTTTGATCGACAGACTAAAAACATATACCCATTTATGTACAAATAAGTATGTATTTTCCTATACGTAGTCGGAATGTAGTATGAGTGTATCTGTTTACACACTAAACAGTATGTATTTTTGTGTTGATGTTATATAGTCTATGAAACCCATATATTATCCAAAAGATTTATTTATGTCGATGTAAAATTATTGTGATATTTTGTTTTAATGATATGTCATATAAAATTTATCGCATATTTTGATTGATTGATTTTATGTTATATAGTCATAATGGCAAATTTCAATACATTAGTGAACAAAATAAAGAATGATTATTTAATCTTATTTTCTTTGTTGCTGATATATGCTCAATGTGCGAACAAAATATGAATATTAAATTGTGCTTTTTAAAGATACCGTCTGTATTATGTTTAGTGGAAGGACAATAGAAGTCGAAGACAAAGAAGATAGTTAACTGCAATTGCAATATCTCAATAAATGAATGGTGTGTGAATCGGATGAATGGCTTTGTCTAGCGGAACAACAATGGCGTCCAACGTTGCCTTTGACATATATGACGTCACGGAAAATTCCACGCTATTCAAATTTGATATATTGCTCAATTTGTTAAGGAAAGATATTTATATTTTTAAGTCGAAGTAGCGTAAATATCATGACATTATACTTTAAAATTGCCACTGAAGCATCGTATTAGTGAGCTGTTGGTACACACTGGTGAATATATATATATATAGTATTATATAAGAAAAGTGTAATGTCCTCATTTTTCGTTTGGTGCAGGAAAAATGGCAATTAGGATCCCTGATGTGAAATGACTTCAATATTTTCATTTTATACAAAACGTACAAGTGCCTGCTTGTAAATTAATGAATTCAAGACGTTACACCATTCCAATAAGTGGCAGACTGTTAAATAATGTGTCCCTATAGTTTGATAGGGATACAAAAGCTCTGGTGCTCGAACTGGTACGTAAATCACTATCTGATAAACTGCATGTACCGGTAGTTATTGCTGGTGAAAATATATACATGTTCATACACAGGATATTATGATTAGTAAGAAATGAAAACTAGATTGTATTTATCTATTTTTGTGACAGTTATTTCAACAGTTTCTTATGTGTTGTCGAAGATCATTCGCAAAACAAGTGTGTTAATGCATTGGAAATGGATTCCGTTGACGTCAGAGAAAAAATAGCAATTTAATACAGGGACATCAGAGCTACTAAAACAAACAACAGAAACATCGGTACTACCAAAAACAAAAGGAAAGCAATTAGAAGACTTAACAGAAAATATACGGAACAACATGCAAATAAATGTTAAATTGTGTAATAGTCAGTACTTACGTAGAATATCGTAAATCAACCAAAGTGTGGCTGTTACTGTCATACTTGATTTTAAATTATCACCAATATGAATATTTATTGATTTTTACCGTTCTGAATATTTGCCCTATTCTATATAACTTTTAGGTGCATTCACATGTGTATATTGCTTTCATTTTGCATGTCATTCAGCATGAATCTGATGTACATAAGTGAAATAGAATGGATACACCATAACGTAAAAACAATAGGAAAACGATTTCCAGTCCGGAAATTCGAAAAACAAAAGAGACATCTAACAGGTATTTATACGATTTGCTTCACACAGGTGCGTCATATAATGATATTAATAGTTACTTCAAAGTCACGATAATCACGTGCACATTATGGTACACAGATTATGTCGCCGCCCTCGTGTCACCCCACCTTATGTCACGTACGTGTCCTTTTCACAGGTATTTTACCTTATATGACGTCCAGGTGAAATTACCTGCATTCATTTCTGTGTTATATAGGTAGAGCTAGAATATGGCACTACGTTAATATACACAAAACAATGTATATGAATTACCGACCCGTCTTTCATTTATTCTTTTATTATAAATTGTTAACGAGTCGGATTGCCGTACACCTAATTGGTAATATTATATTTGTTATGTGAACAAATATTTACTTACCTGTCGAATGAAGTCTTTTTATGTAACACTGACGAAATATTTAAACATCATAGTTCGTCTTGCCGCAATAGGTGGGGTTTTTTTTCAAATACAAAGCACCATATAAAAGTACTGTACATTATGTTCAGTGAAACTTCGACAAAAAGACGGGAACAGAGGAGAAACCAAGCAAACAGAAAGAGACTCCACAGCGAAATATTTAATGAAAGCGGGTTTTTCCTGAAGAAAAAAATGTTTCCTACAACAGGCGAGACATCATCATGATGTAAGATCGTGCATTATATATTCAGTATTGAATTGATACAGTGAGCCTTAAGGCTGTTACATAACCATATTAAGTGAACCACTAAAACGCTACGAATTTATGTAATAATTTAATGATATGAATTGCAGATTTTCAAAGGCGTTTAAGTCTCATTAAATGTTTCAAGGACAATTTATTCAATAAAAAAAGAACTTAATATTTAAAGAGAATTAACTTAGTATTCATAACTATATCAGGCACAAAGATAATTGGGTTAAAAAGTGACAATAAATATTTACGCATATTTTAGGGACTTTATTGACAAACATCAAAAGAAAATACCGAAAAAAACCTTAGAAATGATGACATGTTATTCTAGAAGTGTAAGGGTTATCTGTATCATCGATCATCGACGACAACCGCAATGTTGATTAATAGCAAGTCTATGTAAACTCATGTTTAATGAAAATAAGGTACACAAACCTTCAACCTGCAAAGGCAGTTCTTTATATTAGTCCCATTTTGAGTGTATTTTAACATTCATTTAATCGAACTATGATAAAGCTGAATTCCGAAGGAAAATTTAGTTAAAATCAGGAGAAACTAAAGTGTAAACAAAATAAGATATTCCAATTTAAAATCAATAATACAAAATGAAAAAAAACAAAGTCAAGATTAGATTTAAACACAGAAACATAATAATGACAAGGAGAATAAGACCAGGTATTCCGAAAGTGTAAGTAAGCTCTGCTTCATGCAGGACACATCAAATCCTCGAAATCTCATGGCCTAAAAAACCAACAAAAGTGTACCGAGGTGTCAACTAAACAATATTGCGAACTCAAAATCGATAAAACTAGGGCACATATTAACAAAGAAGATTTACATGGAGACCCTTGACAGCGTACATATGTACAAGGAGGAACATCATCAGGTGTTCCGGAAGGGTAAGCGTCTTCTACTTCATTGACGACGTCAACCATGTAAATCTATGTCAATTCTGATAATGACAACAAAACCGCAAGGTATAACTAATGAGCACAATAACAAATGTTCGCCCAAATGAGGAAGGCAATGGGTTCTGTCCAAAGGCCGGCACATGGCGAATGCTATAAAAATAGTAGTTGATATTCCCTGTTTAACGCTCAGCTTTTGGGGTAATGGCAACAACTGGTCCACCCGTTGTTAATATAACCGGACCGACCGGAATGCTGTTCTAGGTACCTTCGGCTTGGTATTCCAGTGAGATAGCTCCCTAAAGGCGGCATCAGATCCGCGCTATCACAAAGAGGCAAGCACACCAACATACCCTGCTCCTGCACACAGTCATGTACACACATGGACGCATAAACAATACACACGAAGGCACGTCTTTGAATGACCTATTGATTGGGAGTTAATTCCTGTACAACCAACCAGCCAACCAGTGAGATTGTGATGGCGACCACCAAACTTGTCCGTCGTCTTCATCAACCTGCATCTTTGGAAACCCTGTGTTGTTAGTTTGCCCGTCAATAATCGACAGCTATCAAGGAAGTCATGATATTCGGAGCAAGCCTTGAGTACCGAATTAACTTCGACAAGTTAACACCGTAGGTTTGGGAAACAGGGATAGTGTTATCATTAGATGTGAAAAAAACGTCCTGTTGGTGATGTTGTAAGTAATGATCGAGGAAGGCAGCTGAAGTAGAAAAGTGTGTAGTGTCCTTGATTTCAAGTAAGTGAGGGTATATATACGATCAATGCGAAGTTGAAGGACTTTGAAAACAACAGCAGAAGACGGGCACAATGTGTTTCCGTTGGAATGCCTACTGCCTACTGGAAACTCAACAAATATGTTGTCGACCAGGAACTAAATCATTCTCACAATGTCGTCCTCCTTGTATTTCATTTTGGCCTTTTTTCCAGCAGGCTGTAGGTATTCCAACGGAAATACACTGTGCCCGTCTCCTGGCCGATTTGCTTTATTTTTTAATGTCCTTCAACTTCGCATTGATCGTATATACCCTTACTTACTTGAAATACCTAATACCAAACTGAAGGTACGTTTTCGTTCTCTTATAATGAGGTATTTCTTCACAGAAAGGCGAACGGCGATATACTTATTTATGGTTTTGAATTATTTTGGAGCATTTTATGTTAAAAAGTATATCGCCGTTCGCCTTTCTGGGAAGAAATATCTCATTATAAGAGAACGAAGACGTTCTTTCAGTTCGGTATTAGGTATGGTAATGTAAAGGGTCGAGGTGAGAACCATGGTTATTTGTACTACGTAAACCGATTGCTCTCGTCAATTTACATCCATAGGTTGGAGATGAAGGGATCTACTACCTACCGAGAACGTTCACAATAGGAAAATCAAAGTCGTCATGTTTATCTTACAGTATAATAGTAAGCTGTCCTTCTTGGGCCATTTGCAAAAACTGAACTTCATGTAAACTATATTATATCTTTCAAATGTGTAATTAGCCAATAAAAGTTACCCCTGTACATAGTAAATAGTGAAATAAACACTTTATTGCTGTCTGCTAGCTACATGTACTTTAGACACCAAGGCCTTTATATTTGAAGGCACCCATAGGCCTGCTAAACATGTTCCTGCATATTTTTTTTATTGGGTAATGAAATAATTCTTTACAGTTTTCTTTTTAAACTGTGGCTCCAAACTCGACAATCGGGACCAGTATCTCAAAACTAAATTTTATTTCATCATTATCAATTCTGTGATAAGAAACCGACAGGTCCATTTTGGGAAGGGCTTTGGAACTCTCTTTTTCCAATCACGTCATTCTACATATCAACAGTTATTCAGTACGGTTGTTTCAGAACAAAATTCTTGGAGTGCTCTGCTCTTGTTTTGTTCACGTTTATTCTGACAGTGGTACACTTTTATTTCTAATTCCATTTTTATTTGCTATTTTCCCCCTTTATTGCAGTTAACTCTTTACCTTTATAAAATGTACCCTTTTCCTAACAATTCATGCCCGTGTCATTTGCCACCGGAAGAATCCTGCAGTCTTCAGCCTGTATTCATCTGCCAGAGACGTGTTCAATTTTGAAACCATTTCTTCTGTATTTATGCTGACAATGGTCGTTCCCAACCCTTTCATTTCTGGTATGATAAATCATTTCTTCAACTTATTCAAATATCCTTGAAGCCGCCAAGATAATATAGTATAACCTTCTATCCCCCTTCTTCAAATTAAAAATAGGATGCCGTCAGGGCGATCCGATCGCCTCATATATATTTATCTGATGTGCAGAAAGTTTAGCCCTTAAAATTAGAAATAACTTAAGTATTAAGGGAATATCATTAGATAAGGAACCCATTATTTTATCACAGTATGCTGATGATACCTCAATAATTCTAGATGGTTCAGAAAGGTCGTTGAAAGAAATAATGAACGAACTAACATTATTCGCAAACCTATCTGGATTGAAAATAAATAAGTCAAAAACACAAGTAATATGGATAG
>JAUMHH010085540.1:0-22199 GCA_032359455.1 Chlamys rubida
CTAATATCTTCTTTAATGTTAACTTATATGTTTGTATTATATATGTATTGTCAATAAAATACTTTTGAAATTGAAATCATTTATGTAACAAAGTCGTTTTCAGCCCAGTTCTGAACGACACAAGCTAATTGAAATATATATAAGGTTAAACCGTGTACCTACATGATAAATCTGAGTTGTTTTAACTACAATATATATGGAATCAATAAAGAGAGAGAGACTGACTCGTTACGTCATAAACAATCTTTTGATGGTCGCATTTGTAACCAGTGTGTTAATTCTCCCAATAAACGTACAAAACGAAATGAATTTCATGTGTGACTGTCCTTTATATACCTTTGTATATATACATGCATTGTATCTGATAAAGCTTCCCACTTGGCCGGACAATCTCTTTACATGTGGACTTTGAAACTAAGAATTCGTCTGATAAATATGTTAACCTGATGAATACTGCAGACCTGCGATTTCTTTAGTTAACTTATTTATTCATTTATTTATTTAATACACGAAGACGATTCTTAATAATTTTGCCATTGCAAAACGGCTGGGTTCGGTGTTCATATTTAATCATATATTCTTTTATATATTCAATCTTTACGTTTTTGTACAAACGTAGGACATCATTGACAGTGTAATATATATATTATATAGAGTTTGTAACGATCAAATGGCTATCTTATATGAATAGTGTCTCTGCTGTATATTAAATGTGGGACACTGAAATAAAACATTATTGATTAAATATCGATTGATCAATAAAATGGCGATATAACTACCTGTAGTTATGTTTTAAGTGGTGTCGATGAAATTACATTTTTATTTCCATCTGTGAATTTTTCCAAATATATTTGTAACCTCAACTGCGAGGCTCGTTGAAAACTGGTTATTTTTAACTGCTAGGAAAGGAATCTATCAAGCTGATATCGACTTGTAGAATAAGATATAAAATGCTGTATATCTACTATTGTAAATGTAATAAGAATAATATTGAGTGATTAACTGGAAATTTCATAACCAATTTTGTTTTACATTGTTTTGCAAATTATTTCACATATTTTTTCGTACTTGACGATTAACTACACCAATTCTATTCGGATAAATATAAATTTAATATGAAAATTCAAAAATGGGAGTCATAACAATAAAAATATAAGTGTGACAGAAAATCACAATAAAGAATTCTTAACCTCTAATTAGCCCACCTGGGAATGGTTGGTGTCAGAGGGAATGTACACCTTGTTTTAATTATACATTAATCGTTGGTTAGTTGACCAGCATATTAGTAGAGTGTGCGGTTTTACAGTGTCACAACACAGAAGGACAGTAGAGAACCAAACATTAATACATGTAAATCACAAATCGGACGTTTGTTATTCCAGAATATGTAGGACATTTTATCAAAACTAATGTCCAAACGGCGGATGGTAAAGGAAGACAGGTGTGATTAAAATCTAGAATTCACAACATACCAATATTGATCACCTTCGTAGATATCTTGTGTTTATTTTTCTCTTTTTTTTCCATGTTTGAAGAATACAACATGTGATGCATATACACATACGATGTTTTTAACGAAAGGAATTAATATAAATTAGAAATAATGAATTATAACCGAGAAATTGTACACAGGGTGAGCTTAATATTTAATACCATAACAAATCGACTTTGTATTGTAACGTAAATACAAAAACACCTTGCTCCGTATTCATGAAACCGTCTCTTGCTCAAACATAAATTTCATGCCCAAACCAACTTTCTTGCACCTTGCTTAAATCATGTGACACGGTCAAAAAGTCAAAAGTATACATTAAAACAAGTAATACCTTTTATTAGGTCTCGTCAATATTCTTAAAAATCATTGAAAAACGTGATTGTTTTATTACTTTATCACCGAAACAAGGAACTCAGCTTGAGCACAGAAGATAAATTTAAGCACAAGAATATTTCCATGAATACGGGCCCTGGAATAGAAGCAAATACAGTACAAGGGATTAGTATGATATTGGTAATTAGATGTGGGTAACGGTGTAGTATCTATCTATCTATATATTTAATTGACTATTCATGATATAGTTCAATCATTTTGTAAATTAACTCGTTTGAAAATACGCTAAATTGTTCCAGGTCTCGTCCCCTTTTTTCAAATGTTATTTTTCCAACACATAATGTAAACAATTATTTATAGTGTGATTTACCATGTTAGTAGACGTTAAACGTAACTTTGTGTACATCAAACAGTTCACCCCAAAATTCGTCCCTTATGAGTTCCTTATTAGCACACATTAGTAGTCTATGATTGTCAATATCTGTATGATTGTCAATATCTGTGTATAAAACGCCACATTGATGACATAAATAATTTGTCAATCACAGCGGATGGTCACTATTAACGTCACTACTAAAGGTTGTACATAAACGTTATATTTGGGATATTTTATTGCAGGATTCCAAATATAAATAGAGTTAAACTATAATGGGTGAGTGTAAATTTATTTCCCGCTATTGTCAATTCGTCTCTCCTTGTTCTTTTTAAACCAATGCTTTCCACTCATTTTTCCAGATAGAAAATAGCTGTTCGTAAATAACCTTTCAGTGTTTTATATAAGTGATGCTTTAAACACATCACCAAATCTAATTTCGAATTATGTTCCTGTTTTGCTCACAACAGGAATAACACACCGACATCAGACCGTCTTATTATCGACATCTCGTGTTTATGATAGGAACAATCTTACCTGAAACAAAGCGTCAGTCTAGACTAGTGTATACTAAACAAATAAAGTACACGTGAGTTTATGTTTATGAGACAACAAATATATTATAACAAAGTAGAAAAAGTGTTTTGTATGGAATAAAAAACTATTTATGAGTTTACGGGGCCTCAAGAAACACGTGGTTTACTCTTCTCGCTCAGTAATATCTCAGTAATTCTTCTTTGTTATCATATTATTGTGTTTAAGCCAAATTCCTAGGTAACGCTGGCAACAGAACAGCTTGTGTATCACAGACACAACAGTGGGCTATGACAAAAGCAGTTCTCGCATCGGTTTTTGGAACACACATATATCCGTATTCGAATTATTGTATTCATATTCATAAATATTCATAATCGTATTCATATTTTTAAATATTTTTCATAATATCCGTATTCATGAAACCATCCTCATGCTCAAGCTTGAATTCTATGATCAAACAAACTTTCTTGTAATTCACTAAAATCTGTGACACAGACAAAAGTGGACGTCTAGACATAGAATCAACAAGGTATATATAATTATATTTTGAATAAATTATCACATGCCAAGAACGTGGCTTGAGCATTGCAGAACCGGGTTTGAGCACAAGAAATATTTCATGAGTACGGTCCCTGCACTCCTGTGAAACTCGCACACAAATTGAGGCCCCACCAAATCTCTTTGTAGTGGGGCTCATCGACAATTTGAAAATTATGTTCAGGGCTCATCTGAAGAACACAAAATCTACAAATACCACTGATGAAAAATCTATTGAAGTTCACTTTGACTCCTCTGTGGGGGATTTTAATATACAATTACCCCCTAGCAATAGATATAATGACACAGATGATTTACCCTGTGACGTAAACATACCTAGTATCGACAATGTAAGCGTCTTATTACGGCAGAAATGTCCACTTTGATATGAAATTTCTCATGCTTTGAACATATTACTTACAATTAAAATTGAAATTGCTCCTAATAAGTTAACTTTAGTGTCACAACAAAATGTATAATATACCAGTATGCGTACAGGTGTGGATACACTCTTAAGGACTGCTTATTAACGGGGAACACGGCAGTATGATTACATAAAAAATATATTAAAATCTGCAAGTCATCAGTGTTATCAACTATGGAGGGACTAGCAAAATATTACAAATGACTAGCGCGGTCTAAGCATGTGAATTCGGACAAAACAGCATCCTACCACAGAGATATTATGGTTTAACTGTGTCTTTAAAATTTATAATTTACAATCATTTTAGACATAGATCATACAAGAAGGTCACTGCCATAGTTTACATTTAATCATATTGACCAAGGAACTTAACATTCTCGTCGGATGCATATGCCTATTGTCAACTGCGCAAATAACTATAGTGTCGGCCATTTTGATTTTTACGTCATTAATTTATCTGAAAACATAAAATACTCAAAAATCATTGAATAAATACGCCAAATGGTTTTATGAATTCAAAATCAACATTTCATAGTACAAATGATGGTCTTCTCGCGTTTGAATAATATATCTTACAAAAAAAATCACATAAAACCAAATCCCCGTTATTGCTAGGTTGTAGGGATACAACGGATCTGTTTCCGGAGGTCGGGTATGTTTTGGACACTTAAACCAGAAAATGCTATGAATTTAACATATGATATCATGGCAGTCAAACCTGACTAAGAATCTCTCTTCTCCTCTGTTTAGATTTAAACCGTAAAAGGTATGTGCTGACAGTTCTGTAAATATATAACCATGATGGTAAAATCCAGGGAAGTAAAACAAACAAATAGGGATTGTAGGTCTATATTACAAACTTATAACAAAGTTTTTAATGTAACTAAAATAAAGTACAAGACAAAGTTTTGTAGACACTGAAGAATAAAACACCCGACTGACACTATGGAATAAGATTGCTACTCGAAATCGTTAAATTATGACATTAAAACTGTATTTGTTATAAACTCATTCGAGTTATGCCCCTTGTAAAAATAATTATACAAGGGGTATAACTCTTGTGACACTAAAAGAGAAAAATTGCCAAACCATGCAGATTCAAACTAGTACAGGGGTACAACTCCTTCAACCGTTTCCCCCCAGAAACTGCAATATTGTTTCTGTTAGTCCGGGTTAATAACTATCAGTTAATCAACTGTCTGTACTTTTCATCAAAACATTTCAAGTATCGAATTGAACAAAAAAATACAATAAATAGATACATGTATGTAAATAAATAAAAAAAAAAAAATGAAATATATAAATAAATAAAAATAAATATATTGTATAAATAAGTAAAAGAAAGTAAATAAATTAATAAAAATGAAACACTAAGAAATACCGAAATGCATTCTGCAAGTCAGTTTGGAGCTTTGAAATCCAATTTATGATATATTCAAATAATATAATAGATATTTGACCAATGTAAGATATTTTCATTTTAATTAATAATAGATACCTGCAATTCCAAAAAAGATGACTTAAATTTAGGATAGGTAAAATTCGTCTTAATTCCACCTATCTTCAAATAAGTTAAATTGAACATATCATCAACCATTTGTACCTATCCTCAGTTTCTAAAAGATGTACACTTGTACGTAATTAATTGAATATATGTTAATTTGGCATTTCATACGATTTGACAACGGTATTTGAAAATAAGATCAAATGTAAAGGGTATACGTTTATATAAATCATCCTTATTATTCCTTAAATGGATTATCAAACGCGGATTTGTGTACTAATATTAATGCTACTGTAAGCTACGTGGTGCCTCCCCAGGTAGCCCCTCCCCACACGTATAGTGATGGCTAATAGACCTGCCAACAATTAGGTTTCAAATCGAAATCTCCAAAAATAAACATAATGCAAGCAAAGTATATCCACTAAATATAGCGGGGATTCCTAAATCTCTTAAACAATAAAATCGTACACAAACCTTGATCTCGGATAGACTCCACTACAAAACTCTCCCACCACGAGACACGCTTCATTTACATGATTTAAGCGTGTCCAATTAGTTGTAACAATATATTAAATGTGTGTCCATATAGGACCTAGGTACATGACGTACATGTGCGTCTGTGAACACGTGAGTGGTTAGACAGAAAATGCTCTGCCGATAAAGTGGCGTGTGACCAACCCGGGAGGAGCCACTCCTAAAAAATTCCCGATTTCACCACAAAAATGTCGGCTCATTTGAATTTATAGATGATTATGCAGTAGAGGATTTGCGTTTTTGTTATATTTCTAAATGGATGCTTCAATTAGAGAAAGTCTGAAACTCATTCTACGTGGAGACTGTAAAAAAAACTATAGATACAAAGCTTGATTATAGGGAAATATGATCAGACACATGGAACAAATTATCGCTCTTGATACAGAATGTGTTACTTATAATGCGGAGTTTATAACTATTAGTTACAATATTAAAGATTATTGCTAAGTGTTACTAATTCTTCCCGAACTGTTATCAGAAGAATTGAGGTATTTCCGGCTAAAAAAAACCCATTTTATACAATACGTTAAATACTTTCATCTTTAGTAATCTCCCTAAAACGAAGGAAGGACAACTATTATAACAGGCATATAACTTAGTGGATTGCTATTAGGTTCAGACAAAATTTTCAAATATCAACGTTAAAAAAACTGCTGTCATTTATTTATTAATTTATTTCCATATTTAATTGTCCATGCCACATTGACATTGGGTATACAAAGTATTTCTACTCGTGTGACTAATATACTTGGTACCAGTCAAACCTTTGCCAGTGTTCCAGTTGTTTCAGAAACCTCTTTAGACATCTCATGTTTTACTATATTAGAGCGAACACATTACTTATTGATTTGTTGTTGGGATTTATGAAACGAAAACAACTTCGTAAACTAACCAGATTAGCATCAGACTGGGATGTGTATCTACCTTTAAAAAAACACATTTAGTCCCTTAAACAAAAGAATCAATGGGATAAGGATTTTAGTGATTGTTTGTATGAAATTATTATTGATTATTGGTGACGGATTTTATTAAGAAAATTGTCAATTAATTTTGATCTGTTAAAAATCAATGAAAGGTAACACGTGGCGTTAATTTTCTAACAATTCGTATACTGTTATTTTTCTCGAGAAGACAGTCTTTGTTCTCTTCTGTGATAATATTTAACAATTGTAAATTAAGCTTCGCTTCGCAAGATAACTTTAAAATCTGTATTTGATACCATACGAAATTTTTTGATAAATTTTTATCTTCGACCCTTGAAATAGGAATTAGACTGGGTTATTCAAAACGTGCTGACCACATCATCTGTAATCGATATTATTTCCACTTCAAATGTTTACGTATATGTTATATATTTTATGATGAACTTTTAAATGCTTAAGGGGCAGCAGAAATGACGATCTTGAGAAATAAAGGTGATAAAGTGAATGGATGATTATAACAGCTGTTTTGTGTAAATCAGGATATCTCTATTCCAAAAATGTTCCTACAAAGTAGTGACTGTCGGATGAACTTAATTCCTATCCTTGGGTAAATCTAAGTAAAATATTAGTGCTATTACATATGACTTGTACCTGTGATTCATGTATTTGTCAACTTCAGAAGCGTCCCGAGCACGATCACAGCTAGCTAGGTTCCGGCTTTCTATGGTCACCTGGTTTCAGATATTAGAATTGTCTTTCCGGGAGCAAGTTTCGCTTGTTGGCTTGCAGAGGAAAAGTGAAACCAGTCGACAAACACCGGTGGAACCAGTACATATTATTTAGGTAAGTGTATAGGTTAGTCATTATTAGGGAAGCGTCTCTAATTATCCGCAACTGCTAGGAGCTGGCAGCATCACTGCCTGTAGGCCTAGCTTGACGCGGACGCACACATACATTTGAGGCAGCATAGATAATCGAGCGCCGTGAACCATCGATCGCTGTTGCGTTCACGTTCCTGCAGTCAAGTGTAGCGAACAGAGTTGAAAGGGCGCAGGTCGGAAACTGTTTATACTGGAACCTACAGGTTATTACTGCTATTTTTCAGGAAAGCCTAACCATGTTCGGATTCAAAAGTGGTGGCTCCAGGACTGTCACGACCAGCTATTCCTCTGGAGGAGGGCCTGTAAAAACCTCAACCAAAACCTTCAGATATGGAGGCGATGGACCCGGGATGGATGTTGGCGCCGGTGAGAATGGTGGCACCGACATCAACGTTGGATTTGGCAACAAATTTGGAGGAATGGGGAATTACAAATTTAACGTCGGGGGAGGAAGTGCAGGGGGCGGTGGCAGAAGTACCCAAAGGCCCAACGTTTGCGGTAGAGCATCTCGTAAGGAAAAGAAAAATCCATTTTCTGGTGTTCTGAACCAGAATTATGACCAAATCAAGGCAAAATGTCTGGAGGAAGGTATTCTATTTGAGGATCCTGAGTTTGAGGCAACTGACCTGTCCATCTTCTTCAGTAAGAGTCCACCGCGCCCATTCGAGTGGAAACGTCCTATGGTGAGTCCCCCCCCTAGGAGCCCCACCCCTCTACAGGAATGCTACCAATAACTTACTCTTACATACCTTTTGCTGAAGGAGGATTAGGTATTCAGAGAGATGTAGCATGAGAGCAGGTTTTCCTTTTTCATAGTTGACAGAAAACACAATTTAGCTGATATTTAGCAATCACAAGTTTCAGGAAACTTATTGAAGCGACAGCAAATTTAAAATCAATTACTCATAAAAATATGCAAACATTTTATTAACATATTTCTTGGATCACCTATGCTGGTCCTCATTTTCTTTCTTTTGCAAAATTTTTGTATTTACATGTATAAGAAGAGTGCAGGGTCATGCTTGCCTGCCTCTTGTGTGAAAGGTGTACTGGACATGTTATTGTATACATAACACATCATACCTAACACATCTACAGTACACAAGTTACACTATACAAATGGTCTGGGAATCCTGTGTTATTCTAGCTATACCAGTCTGCTAGCCTTGTTTCCTGTAAAAACATTTTGAGGCAGAGGCCTACATGTTTTATGTATTGTTTGACCATTTGATACCAAGTTAAGCCCACAGATCTTGCAGAAACCTGCTTGTCAAGGTAATTTAAAACACTCATGTGGGGTCACGGTAGGGTGATTCATGTCACAAGCTACATAGGTAGTGATTTCACCTGTGGACGTTTTACTAGCCTAGTAGGAGGGGACCTGGTCTAACGTGTACACATGTTTTGTATTTTATGGGGATTTATGACACGGTTTGATAACCATGTCTTACGTTTGATAACGAACACATATACAGCACTTTTATTGAGGTTATATAGAGACACTATACAGTATGAGCCAGTAATGTTGTCAGCCTTGGGCAGGTATATGTATTAATACAAGGAACATGTAGTTATATAAAGTATGAATAGTCATGTCCACACCCCTTTTATCACAGACAGCTGTGCAAAACAGTCATGTTGAAACAAATTAACCCTATGATCCATGTGACAATTTATTATCTGCAGAATTACATTTTTTTGTGCTATATTACGTGTGTTATTTGTTGTTTACGGTATTATTATAACATACTTTTAATGTGAGTCTATAGATCTATAAATGTATATATATGCTTGTTTATCAAATATGAATCTGATTATTCGAGTCTCACCTGGTATTATATTTAATTGAATTTGTACATGTTTTTGCCTAAGCTTATATCAGATGAATACAGTATCACAACACACGTTATTGAATTTATAGCTGTGTTACTGTAGGTTAGTAAGTCTGTCATGTACATGTGTCAGGTGGTGAATACTGAGGTGACAGCTCATGTGATCAGCTGTGTACAGTTTCATATTTACAGTATTTCATATTTACAGTATTAGCCCACAGCCGCCGAACTGTTTTTCCTTACAAACTCAGATTATCTGAATACCAATGTTTCATTGGGTTCCATATCTATATAGCAGTTTATTACTATACATTTCAACTGAAGTAAAGTATAGAATACCTGTATTTTCACCTTTCATTAATATTCACTCAGGTCTGATATATACATAATCAACTATAACTGTATGCAGTCGAGTGAAGAGAAATTTGCCAGAGTATAGGCACTGAAGAGTAAAATATCTTTTGATTATATTTTTTCAGTGAAATATGAGGTATTACAGTGAAATGAAGTTTGTATTTGGATGACAAATAAAATTTTCTTATAGTTTCACACTAAACCTGACCAATCAGAGAGCAGGGTTAAGTATGAAAGTAATGATGAGCATTGTCAACTGTAACATCCTAATATATACATAGCCCTGACACTTTCTTAATTATTGCGATGCTTCATTAAAGCATTTGTCTTCTCTACATTTTTTGCTAGGGGCAAGGGACTATCTGCACACACAAGCCCATGTCTTTATTTAAAAACATAATCAACAGAATATATTCTCAGTGCCTTGATGATGATCACCAGTTTTTTCTCTCATGGGTTAATTTTTTTCACTGTAATGTATCAAGAAACCAAAAATAGCTCTATATTTTGATCCAAAATATGTAAATCAAGATCAGGTATATATGTAGTGCTCAGCTCTACCTCAATCTCATAGGGATGCAAAGGGGCGTGGCACAGATATCCACCTCATGGTCTGTATATATATATGTGTATTATACAGTGAGGAGGTACAGTACATGGGTAGATATTTATGTTCAGTAGTGAAGATTTATTATACAGTAGTGAAGCCATAACTTCATGAGGCACTATTTTTGCAATACTTAATGACTCACAGCACATAGCTGAAACACAAGCCACCAATTATAACTCCTACGCACAATTTGTTTGATGTGAAACATAATAAAATCCAAGGTTAGTAAGCAGGTTTGTCACAGTATAAAATTAAAGCACCAAACAAAAGAAGATAACAAAGTCAGACGCAGTGGTTGGTACATCCAGAATAGACTTGTGCAGGGTACTTTGGTAGTTGGGGGCAGTGGTTGGTATATGATAATATCCAGGGTTGACTTGTGGTTTTTTTTGGAGGTTGGGATCAGTGGTTGGTATGTCCAGACTTGACTTCTGGGTACTTTGTTAGTTGGGGGCAGTGGTTGGTATGTCCAGACTTGACTTCTGGGTACTTTGGTAGTTGGGGGCAGTGGTTGGTATGTCCAGACTTGACTTGTGGGTACTTTGGTAGTTGGGGGCAGTGGTTGGTATGTCCAGAATAGACTTGTGGGTACTTTGTTAGTTGGGGGCAGTGGTTGGTATGTCCAGACTTGACTTGTGGGTACTTTGGTAGTTGGGGGCAGTGGTATGTATGTTCAGAATAGACTTGTGGGTACTCTGGTAGTTGGGGGCAGTGGTATGTATGTTCAGAATAGACTTGTGGGTACTCTGGTAGTTGGGGGCAGTGGTTGGTATGTCCAGAGTTGACTTGTGGGTACTTTGTTAGTTGGGAGCAGGGGCTCATCAGTATATCCTGAGTTTAATTTAGGGTAGTTCATTGTTAGCAGGGGTATTTGTGTCCAGATTTGACTAAAATAAAGGTGGTTGGTTTCACTCAGCAGTTGGCATGTCCAGTATTTACTTGTCTGTAGGTAGGTACAATGTATTGTAGTAGGAATAGGTGGTTAGCATGCCCGATGATATTGGATAGAGCAATTTGCTGCAGTGAAATATTCATGGTCACTTTATTCAAAATAATGGTAGAGGTTATTCCCTTGTGCCTTTACTTCATTCCAAAATTTGTAAACACTATACTGTATGTGAGTGTTTCATTTGTCATCTAACATAAACAAGCAGAACTGAAATGTCAACATCATCTTGTTCAGACAGGAATCAATACATGTACCAGTTAATTGATCAGTTGGTTGATCAGTTGGTTGCTGTCGAGGGAAGATTTTGACAACATTGAAAAACAGATATTTTATGTCTGGACAGCATATATCACATACATTTGTAGCTTTAAGCATGTAAAGTATTAATGAGAAATAAAGGCTCTCAATTTGCACTATTAACAGACTTTTGCTCTGTCTGGTAGCTATATATATATAGCCTCTACCAGAATATATCTAGAAGTTTTCCAGATCTTAAGTAAGTCAATGTGTAAACATAATACTTCAACATCTCTGATAAATTATAGCACTGTAAAGTAGATAAGAGCATAGTCTTGTCCATTCGGTCATAGCTGTGTTTACTACTGTCAGCCATTTTCTCCGTTTTACTGTGTTGATAAGATATAGTTATCATTTGTTGTGTGATCTGTGTTGATGATTGCAACAAGTATCGGAGGTGTCCTACAGACCCCAATGATAATGATTACAACAAGTATCGTAGGTGTCCTACAGACCCCAATGATAATGATTACAACAAGTATCGGAGGTGTCCTTAACAGACCCCAATGATAACGATTGCAACAAGTATCGGAGGTGTCCTACAGACCCCAATGATAACGATTGCAGCAAGTATTGGAGGTGTCCTACAGACCCCAATGATAACAATTGCAACAAGTATCGGAGGTGTCCTACAGACCCCAATGATAACGATTGCAACAAGTATCGGAGGTGTCCTACAGACCCCAATGATAATGATTGCAACAAGTATCGGAGGTGTCCTACAGACCCCAATGATAACGATTGCAACAAGTATCGGATGTGTCCTATACAGACCCCAATGATAACGATTGCAACAAGTATCGGAGGTGTCCTACAGACCCCAATGATAACGATTGCAACAAGTATCAGAGGTGTCCTACAGACCCCAATGATAACGATTGCAACAAGTATCACACTCGATGTAGTTCACATCGAGAGAAAACATAGGAATCTGTATCGTTTTACTTGAAATAATAGCATTAGCTAAGCCACAACAAATACCTGACTGTATATATTTTTATAAGATATATGTTCTGTAACATAACATCACACATGTGACCTCACTCTGGCACCGAGGTAGGAGCTTCTATTTGTTTGGTGTACATGTTACAATTTGGCTGCCTATATAGATGCCTTCCAAGTACCTCCAAGATTTCCTTTGATGCTGTGGGGTATTTTGTGGAGTTTCCTTGGTAATCAAGTGTTGCCGTGTGAGATAATGAGTCTTACCCAGCACAAGGGATAGCTGTGTATAAACTGTACTCCCAGGCTTTTAACCCAATTCATAGAGCTGTTTAGTGTTATCATTACATTCTACAAATTTCTTTAAGTGTTCACCACACAATGTGATTTGATATTAAATTTGCATGAAAAAGTTCCTCAATGCAATCCAATTCAGTTTTGTAAAATTGGCTTCCTGTAAAACTGGCTTCCTGTCCACAGTTTAATGTCTCTCTCTTCCTATATTTAGGGAGTACCTACATGTAATTAAGGAGAGTGAAAGTTTTTCATGAGTAAACCATGCCATCGCTTTGAACTTATTGATTGTATTAGAGTGATTGTTTGGGGTTTAACCCTTTCACCCCTATGTAACTTTAGTAGACTCTACCATGCATTGATATGGATGAGTCCATTATGGTCTACAGTGGTAAAAGGGTTAAAACCTGGGACCTCCAAACTCTTGACCCAGTCCAGTTCCACTACATTCCTCTCTCTTTCCACAAAGTCTTTACCACCGAAGACAACACTATTTACAAGCCAGGTTTAAGTATACCCCTGCCAAGTGTACATGCAGTACTTGAAACAAGAGTTGGTCACAGGTACCACTGTAACAGGAGAAGAAATGCACAGGAACCAGGTACCTCTGAACTACAGATGGACACTCCTACCTGGTGACCAATGATCGACATGGTCCAGTTCTGCTACAGCAAATTGTTGTGACAGCTGTCAGATTTCCTTTGGACCCCCACCCCCACCCCTTCCATCATGTGACATGCATATATATATACCTAAAACCTAAAATAAACATGTCAGCCTAGTTGTTGCATTTATCCTTTCCTGTTACACATCGGCATCCTAAATAAGAACATGATTTGTTCTACATATATGTATACATGTCATGTATCAAATGAAAAAATGCCTTCTCTATAACTACTAAAATATTGTTTCCTCAAAGGTTTCCATGCATTATATATTTCATGCTGCCTTTTTATCAAGCTGTATCTTAGGACTATGTGACTTGTTTGACACTACACAAGGTTATTCTAAAGGTTTGCGTACTGTCTGTAAAGTGACAATAATCACTTGAAGTTTGTCCGGAAATCTTAAGAATTTAAAAGTGATTAATAAACACAGATTAATGTGCAGTTTTGTTTTTTACCTTGCTCCATATTAAGTCATACCTGATAAAGAGTAATATATTTCATTCGATCCTTACCCAGCCTTTATAGTAGTTTGTCAAACATATGACAGTATCGTACGCAAATGAGGCCACACCTCCATGCCGAAAGGCAAAGGAGGTATTCTTATATATATCGGTGCATGCTGTTTGAAAAAATAATCAATCTTGTTTTACTGTGAGCTTCCAATTTTCATCTATTTTATATACAAGAAAAATCATTTACCATCAAACAAAACTGATGTTTAAGACTACACAAAAAAATAATAATAGCTAAGATTCTTATTTCTCCCACCCTTCACAGGTGTGTCTCCCGTTTTAGCCGGGAAAGATCAGCTTGTCACCCCCTAGGGGAAGATAGCCTCGTGTCGATCAGCACATGTTCAATTGTGACGTCATCAAAAGTGAATGACAATATGCATACCCCACATGTGTTTTGTTTACAAACATGGCAGATTACTGTCGGTGGAGCTGTGACTGAAATAATACTAATAGGATGAGAGAAAAACAATCATCCCCTACCTTGAGGGTGTAACAAGAGAAATCTCCAACCCTCGGGGTGATTTTTTTGGTTGTCCAACCCTCGGCAGAGCCTCGGGTTAGACAACCAAAAAACATCACCCCTCGGGTTGGAGATTTCTCTGTCACACCCTCAAGGTAGGCCTGTTACTATAAAACTGTTACTATAAAAAAAGTACTGCACTTTTTTATAGCAATACCCTCATTTTTTATATGATTTTTTTTATCTCAATTTACAGTCAGAATTTCAAACACCAGTGCTGAAATTGAAATTGTCTGATAGGACACACTTGTTGACCTAAGTCAAGACATTTTTTCGACTAGGTATCTTTAACCTTCGTATCAGTCACGTTTTACATTTTCAAACTATAAACAAGCTTTGACAAAATGTCAAACATTCAAATTAATTGACATTTATATATAAATTAACTGCAGGACATCCCGTATACCAAACTTAGAGAAGAAAAATGTCTTTTTTATGCATAAAAAGGAACGTTGCGAAACACATGTGGCCCAAGGTCGATATGACAACTATCTTACTCGTTGCAATATGTCCGTTGTAATCCCATCCTGGAAACTAGCGAGGCGCCGTCTTTGGATAATGTTGATGTTCCTTGACAAACATTTCTTCAGAGATTGCCTGAAACGGCAACATTTCAGTAACTCAGATTGTAGTCTGCTCGAAACGGAAGCCATACTTCATAGTGTACCGGTATCCATGCAGAGCTAGGCAAAGGTCGTACTATAAACTTTAGTTTCGTATTTTCTGCTGTAATACCCCATTAAGGTTACCTGCACGGTGGATTTTAACAAAACGTCAAAAACATACTAACTTGCATCAGACATTTATAATTACATAGTATCTATATTTACGTCATACTCATTGGTATGGCCTTCTGAAAGGATTTACTATCACAATGAAAGACACTGATTGGCCCAATATAAGTACAGTAGTACACGTAATAAAACCCGGCGCCACTATACTGAGGCCTATATAATAGTTATGCTTGATGAGAAGTTTAAAATGTAAGCCTTCGGCTTCGAATTTTCCCAGGTGTTTTAAAAACGACCCTAACAGAAGAATAAGATAAAACAAAACAAAACGGAAAAAACTATCATCTGAAACCCGACCCCTGCTGGAACAAGAGGAGCAGGACAAAAAAGATGAGCCCCATATAAGTAAAATTAGGAATTCAATGTTTAAAAGTATCGTTGCCACTTTAATGGTTTGTGTCAATGAATTTGGTTCGACCCATGGGGTTCCATCCTCGATACTCAATGAGTTACGCTCACTTGCGCTCTCTGTGAAGAGTAGCTAGGTGATCGTATCGGATCGTAACCCTTGGCTAGCGAAGATGATGTGGCCCTAATAGAGGACAGTTTTGTGTACAGGTGTACCTGTTAACAGGTTTTCGAATCTGTAACCTCTTACACTTAAGCAATGAATGTCTAATGGTCCTATAACACACATTGCTATTGGTGGCAAACTTAATAAAGCCAGCCTCGGGCTTTATGTAAGTTTGTCAGCAATAGTAATGTGTGTTATAGGACCATAACAATAGTCGCTAAAATATGCATTACTAATACATTTATACATTTTCATAGAGTAGTTAGGTTTTATTTAGTTATTTCGAACAGTTTTTGAACAGCAAATTAAGTGTTCACAACAATGAAATTGATGACTTCACAATAGCAAATGTTAATATAGTCTCATATCAGCATTTGCCTTCTCAATGCATTATGCAATGGAAGGATGCAGATCAAATGTAAATATTGATGTACGTAACCATATACAATATACTGGGCATAAATAGACGAACACAATCCTGCTACCTAGATTGACTCCGGGGTCCAGCCTCATCCCTCAGGACTTAGTCCCTGAGTCATGATATGGAAACAGTTGAGATCGCCCCTTATAATAACCCGACTATTCATACCAAGTTATTAAAGGATCAAGCAGATTTGGACTGCCACATATGTCCATTTCGTCTATTTAGAACTCACTATTGACCGTATAGGCGATTGCAAGGCATGAAAAGACGGATACAATCATGCTACCAAATTGGAATCCAGGTCAAAACATGAAAACAGTTGCATGGAATCCCCACAGCATTACGATCAAATTCACCGGGCATAAAAAAGCACGTATCACTGTCATATTCTACCATGATTATCTTTGGTGTCCTGTCTGTCCCAAAGGCTGACTTAGTCTCTGGGTCAAAAATGGCGGTTGAGATTTTCTCCCTATTTATATTATAAAGTTGTTTAATGGACAGAGAGCGTGTGTTATTGGATAGCCGTGAAGAGGGAAAATGCGGGATATGAGATAGTCAATCCTCGATACTCCAGGGGTTAAGCTCACTTAAATGCTCTCTGCAGCGCAATTGCGGGAGATAGTCAGAGTGAACGGGTGATTTTAGGCGTATTAGATAGCCGTTTAGCAAGGATATTGGATAGCCGGGTTGCGGGTAACTTTAGTATTAGAGAGTAGAAATGCGAGGTATGAGATAGCAGTGAGGATGATTGCAGGGGTATTGGTTAGCCGTTTAGCAGGGGTATTGGTTAGCCGTTTAGTAGGGGTATTGGTTAGCCGTTTAGCAGGGGTATTGGTTAGCCGTTTAGTAGGGGTATTGGTTAGCCGTTTAGTAGGGGTATTGGTTAGCCGTTTAGCAGGGGTATTGGTTAGCCGTTCAGCAGGGGCATTGGTTAGCCGGATTCTTACATTTCTAGTTGCAGGCATGGAGTGCTACTGTATACAGGGAAATCGTTTGTAAGTACTGAAAGTATAAACTTAGTTCATAATGCAAATTTAAATGAAATAGAATACCATGTATATAAGAGAGTTTAGAAAGTTATGTGTTAAAAACAAGGTTCTATGAACAAAGAAATATTGGCAAGGAACAAGTACAGGAATAAGACTAAGTGTTCTAGAGAGTCATCCTATCATAAGATGATAAGGTGCTTCGAGTTACATCCCTTGCCTTATGCACAACTTCTATACACATTGATGGTGTGACAGTGTTAAAGATCAACCTTTTTTATTCATGAAAAGGGGATTTTTATCATGGATGATATCTGAAATGTTTTAACCATTTGATAATTCTAAAAATACGGCGTCGAGTATTTAATCACCTTTGTACCAACTTTATAAAGGGAACGGGGATTGTGATTGCCCATCATTGGTAGGTTAAAGCTCATTCAATATCGACATTTTGGATACTTCGTTAGGGTACCTGCCGCATATCAAATAGCAGCTAAAGTTACACATGATATCAGCGCCGAGGGAATAAGATAAATAAATGCACTAAGATATAAACAACAACAGCAGCAACAATGAAGAAGTTTTCAAACATCTAAAATATAATGATAAAGCACTATGATAAGCCCTCGGACTAATTAAGTTTCTAGTTACTGCGCTATTTTTGCCCGCCAGTCAGCTGTCTTTAGAATTTTGAACTGAATGGCATAATGCCATGTGCATAGGGGCTTTGTAAATATAACAGGTTATATAATCATATTATGATCCTCTTCCGGGACCCGACCAGTCACCGTGAATGACCAGTGTCTATGAGTGATGTGGTTTTTCTTTCTTTCGTCAAATATACCATAATGGAATTATAAGCTTTGAACTCGCGTTTTAGTTGAAGTTTATAACTTTCAACTCTTGTTCATATATACAACATCTACACTCAAACACACCGCTCCTGGAACCGCGTCTAGATCGTGTGTAACTTGTTTCATGCTGCTTGTAAATACACTGAGTAACATACACATTTGTATACCTTAAATGTAATATATACCTAATATCTCACTATTAAGCTTGATTCGATAGACTGACTTTTTAGGTAAGAATTGGATTCATCGCTGTCAATTATATCGTTTAAGTAGGCCCTCCTAGGCTATGTATTTGTAATGCTGTCACATACCCTTTTCATGCATACCAAGGTATTACCTACCCGCGGACGTTTGTCTTCTTCATGTTGAAAAGCCTGTCGATCTTTACACATTGTCGGGTTAGAAATTCTTACTCAAGGAAATGTTCCACAGTCTTCATTTTTAGTTGGTATAGCTTCGTTTGAGAAAAAACAATATGTCTGCACAAATGTTTAAAACCTGACTGACATCCATTTTATATTATAATATACAATATAGTATACTACACGTTTGGATTGTTGCTTACATAACGTGATACACTATTATCTACCTTTGCCCCCTAATATGAATATTAACTCGCCATTAATTGATATGGTAATCGAAGGAGAACAAAACTGGCCGTTATATACAGACCTGTTCCGTAGTCAGCTTGCGGCGTTTGAAATGACCTCAAAGAGTGTCCCAGAAATTCCAGGTGTTGCGGTTAATAACGTTCTTGCACCCCTGAGGAGGCAGAGGGTCGCGTACTGAAGATTGGTCCAAGTTTCTCCCAAAAAGTAAGTACCTTTTCTGATTCATATTGTATATTTTGTTTGTTTCATTTCAAATTTTTGATACATTTTGTCACAAGAACGAATCAGAGGGGTTATAAGTACGACATTTTGTTATAACGAGTCCAAATGGATTTTGCATGGAATGTACTGGCCTATATAACTCTTGATATTAACTGGTGTTCCTTTACTTGCGCCTTTTTCATTGTTAAAACAATTGTCAAGAAAATGTTTAAACTGCCATAATTCATTTGTGATGTCATAAAATGAATTTTTGATAATTTGATGTACTCTTGACTACCACATACAGTGTGTACTTTATGTTATCTGAAGGTTGCCAGTTTTGTTATATAACGTTATCAACTTGCTTTAATTCAATGCTGAAGATTCTGTATACAATTGATACTCGTACTGGAATATCGTCCAACTGAGAATATTTTTGTGAAAATCCTCAGCTCTTCACCTACAGAATACAACTGGTAAGTATGATAACGCATTATATATTTTGAAGTGAGAATTAAATCTCGACCTTTCATTAAAAGAAATTTAAGTTATACATCGTTTTAACAACATATAGAGGGAAACGTATATGGAATTTTTCAGAAAGAAAGGGTTCTTGAAAACAATCTCGCTAAAGTGGCAAATTACTTCAGATACACTATAGCGAGAGTTAGCTTTACTCTCATAAAGAAATTGTCGTCATTCGATTTAAACTAAGAAGATCACTTCATGTTTTAGATTATCCTTATTTAAACTACATCCAAACTAAATTTTAAAAGTTTCTTTTCTATCTTTGACGTCAGCCGAAAATCCAACAACTTCCGATAATAAGATTCAGGAATGGGAAGCAGCGCTTGCCTTTGCTAAGTTATGTCAAGTATAGAGCTTCCTGTTGGTCTCTGCTTATGACACAGGAACCGTGAATATGATAGAATAGACCTAATCTGCCCATGTCACTGCGTGATGCTACTAATGTGCATCTCCTACCGGATAATAAGGCATGGAAGGGGGTCAATGTTTGTCTGTCGTGCGCAGTGAATAGACCAAAATATTAATGTAACCAGCTACATACCGTTACAAATGTTCACATCCATAACCATCCAAACTGGGGATTTGCTTGTGTGCCCTTTAAAAAATCTGTCATACCCATAGCAACATTTGGGGTCTTAATAGTTTCTCTTCTTTCTACCCAATCTCGTTTCCGAACGCCTTGCTTGGCAGTACCTCGCTGTTGAGCGGTTGCCCAAGCGAGGAAAGTTATAGGTTCTGTCCCCTGACTTGGGACACTGAACGATGTTATGGTTTGCCAGTTAGTACAATGTGTCCGAGTGGAGAGTCTTGTGACCGTGTCCAGGTTCTGACATTTCAGTGAGACAATACATTAAGCGACCATTGCATGTCCGAATGTCCATGGACGCCGTCTTTATATGGCAATAGCCATTGGGAGGATGTAAAACCTCAAACAAACCAAACCAAAGCCCAGAGAAGAGATCTATTGTACCTTGTTAGGGCGTAGCTAGCCCTTCTCCGGAGTAGATTTATTGTACCTTGTTAGGGCGTAGCTAGCCCTTCTTCGGAGTAAATTTAGTGTACCTTGTTAGGGCGTAGCTAGCCCTTCTTCGGAGTAGATTTATTGTACCTTGTTAGGGCGTAGTTAGCCCTTCTTCGGAGTAGATTTATTGTACCTTGTTAGGGCGTAGCTAGCCCTTCTTCGGAGTAAGTTTAGTGCATTCACCTGCGTACCAGCGTTTGGAAAGCTACGTAACCTGCAGGTCACAGTCAGTCGTATGTACTCGGCGAAGAGACAACAGTCATATGCCGTTCCTAGTGGAGATACCTAGGTTGATCTACTCAATCAATAGAAAGATGTGTTTTATTTTTCACTTTTTAGCTGCAGTGCTCTTTTCTCATTTGTTATGGCACACGTGTTGTTTGCCCTTTCTCTTATTAGTTTATATATGAGAATACTTCACATAGGTTAATCAGTCAAGGTTACGATTGTTATTGAACTGAGAACAAATAACAAGTTCTTATTTCTTTCAAATCATTTTATTAAACAAACTCGTGTGGAGTCAATCAGACAAATACACGTGGTCGGTCACCTTGGGAAGTGACCTTAGGCAGATTACCAACAGATCACCAACAAACGTATATAACAACAGTCAAACAAATGTCCACCTGGTCGGTCACCTTAGGCCTTACAGGGTGTATAACAACATGTGAGGACAAATACATCACCGAAAACACAGTTAAATATCACTCTTACCTGTTTTAACAATCAGAAGACAACATATCGGATGCTGACTGGATATTCTGAATTAAGAGTGACTGGCACTTTCACTACTAATTTTGTAACGTCGACGCTCTGAGTCAACATCAACGACATTGCTACTGTCGGTATTGGTAACCTTTGGTAGCCTATGCACTGACGTCATGATTTCCTTCTATTGAGGGGACTATAATCTCGTAGTGCGGGCACTATAGTCTCTAAGTACGAGAGCTATATTCTGGTAATACGGGCTTTATAGTCTCGTAATCCGGACACTATAGTCTCTAAGTACGAGAGCTATATTCTGGTAACACGGGCTTTATAGTCTCGTAATCCGGACACTATAGTCTCTAAGTACGAGAACTATATTGTGGTAATACGGGCTTTATAGTCTCGTAATCCGGACACTATAGTCTCTAAGTACGAGAACTATATTCTGGTAATACGGGCTTAATAGTCTCGTAATCCGGACACTATAGTCGCATCAAGTTATTTGTCTCGGACACTTTCATAAAACTAGTGGAAGACACCTGAATATCAAGTATATCAGTTTATAAAATGGCTACCACACATAAATTGTCACAGTTTTATGTTCTTTGGGTTTTTCCCTCATGATAGACGATTTATTTTAAATTTTGACTGAGTCAATAAATCAATTTTGGTGTTTAATAAAGGAACCATTCACGTGTCAGGGGCGCTACGTCCATAGAAAAAAAAGCCCGGGCTTACACATAAAAAATCTGTGTATACCAAATGTCTAAACATTGACAATTCAACAATAACAAAAGATGACATCATGTAATCAAGATAATAACATAATTGTATTTAATCATTAACTAAATAAGTATAATACTATAACATCCTTCCCGGAATCCATGTTCTATTACTTCCAATCCAGTTTTTCCGGTGCTATGTTGTGATCTTGTAAATTACAAACATCAATTTACGAAATGAAGAAAGCAGCTAATACTTCCAACGTCAAAATAGTAAAAACAAATACTATCACAAATGGTCTCTCTTGAACTTT
>JAUMHH010085651.1:0-22191 GCA_032359455.1 Chlamys rubida
GTCTTTTGTTTTGTTTTGGTGTTTTCCCGGTTCCTTTTCGTGTCTTTTGTTTTGTTTTGGTGTTTTCCCGGTTCCTTTTCGTGTTTTTTGTTTTGTTTGGTGTTTTCCCGGTTCCTTTTCGTGTCTTTTGTTTTGTTTTGGTGTTTTCCCGGTTCCTTTTCGTGTCTTTTGTTTTGTTTTGGTGTTTTCCGGTTCCTTTTCTTGTCTTTTGTTTTGTTTTGGTGTTTTCCCGGTTCCTTTTCGTGTCTTTTGTTTTGTTTTGGTGTATCCCCGGTTCCTTGTCTTTTGTTTTGTTTTGGTGTTTTCCCGGTTCCTTTTCGTGTCTTTTGTTTTGTTTTGGTGTTTTCCCGGTTCCTTGTCTTTTGTTTTGTTTTGTGTTGGTGTATCCCCGGTTCCCTTTTCGTGTCTTTTGTTTTGTTTTGGTGTATCCCCGGTTCGTTTTTGTTATAAACACATGAACGACCATTCAATTTTTTTGTTTGCATTACATTTTCTTACATATTTGTTCATGGTGAGATAAGGTAGATGCATGCCCTTGTTGTTTGCTGTATAATGTCCCCTGTTATCAATAAGAACACGCATTACATGTATAAAATCTAACACTCGTGGTATCTACGGTCGTTGCGTTATGGAGATGTATTTCTCACGTTGCAATACCTTGCAAGTCGCATCTGACTGTTCAGCGTATTATTAAATGTAATGCACTTGTCAATTGACCAAAAAGAAGTATTATTTTGTTAATTGAAAATTCATGTTCATTCTTCTGCTTCTTTTCTTGTAGTTTGGCCTTGTAATATATCCCTGCCATATAACTACACGGGAAGAGTCTTAGCTACTCCTAACTACCCATATAGTTCCTTATCGGACAGCGCATGCGCCACAACAATATGGATACCACAAGGATACAACATGTTACTCAACATAACTTGGGTTAAGTTCGATAGTGACGTATGCAATACTGCTAAAGAGGGGATCTTGGTCTACACGGGAGACAACCTATCAGAACTGCTACTCACTGACCGAATATGTAAACAGAGTTTACCTGGAACTTATGTTATCTCTAACCGGAAGTACCTTCAAATTGTGGCAAAATCGAAAGTATCTTCATTGCAATATCAAGCTTCCTTTATTTTTGGTAAAGATCTTATTTCATCAAATGTTGGGAAAATATTATATAGAGGCGTACGTTACTCAAAGATTTTGTTTTGTGAAAGAGACAAAAGTTCTATGTAATCTCAATTAAATCTAAATCTATACTGACATTAAATTGATTTATTAATATTACCGCAATATGTTCGACACTGGACTTTATTGAAAGGTGCTGTCGACATTTGTACGGAGAGATATGTTTGCAAAATCATCTGTAATTTAATAAACTTTAAAATATTCTACCTACACTGTTTTTTGTTTTTTTCAGAACCATTACGACATTTAACGATGCAAAATACCACAGACCTAGCATATATTAACAAGTATACCCGGTGTCTGCACGATCCGTGTGAAAATGGAGGTGTGTGTCAAGAAATTGGGAACATGTCCTTCTGTGTCTGTTCTACAAAATTCACAGGCGCCACCTGTGGAGAATTGGTAGACGTATGTGGAGACAACCGTTGTGTAAATGGCCAATGTGTTAGCAATAATGTGTCCTACATATGTCTGTGCGATGGTGGGTATACAGGATATCACTGTGACACGGACCTCGACGAGTGTCTGTCCGACGTCTGTCCAGGATCCGACTGCCATAACACTCCTGGTGGTTACCGATGTGTCTGTCCGCAATGTCAGTTCGGACTTTGTGTTTATACCGGAAGTGTACAGAGTTGTCAATGTTTCCCAGGGTTCACCGGTAAGAATTGTTTGGAGGAGGTCAACGAATGTGTGGACTTGACTTTGTGTCGTCATGGCGAATGCACAGACTACGTGAACGGAATAAAATGTAGCTGTGACAACGGATTCACGGGTAGACGTTGTGATGTGGAAATCATCCACCCGTGTGACGGTGATCCTTGTGAGTGTGGCGCATGCGTCATTATCGGGGACGATTTCCGTTGTGAATGTCCCTTGACAAGGAGAGGAAAACGATGTGAGAATTTCGAGGAATTATATAATTCCATACTCGAGCCGGACGATCTCACGCACCAGTTCTGTGATGTTTCTACATGTGAAATGAAACTAAGGGCAAAGTGCGAGTTCAGTTTCTTGAACTATTTTCACTCTATAAAGACGTCATATTCAAATATTTCTATAAAAAGCATAGAAATCGACAAAGGAACTTTGATGAAAACGTCATTTGCTTGTAATACAGTGACAGGAGTTCGAGCCCTGACGATGTGTGAGGTGGTGATAGCGTTCATTGACTCACATTCAATGTTGGACGTTCTGTTACTGAACCTCACTTGTAATGGGAAGGATTGCAATAATACTTCAATAACAGTCAATTCTCTAGCTCACGTATCAAGTTTATCCAGTGACAATTTACTCACATGCTTTCCCATGCTGGTTGATAGAATTGACGCTATACTTGTAGGTACTTATATTTCTAATTCAGATAAAAAGTATATGCCTACACATCTTGTAGATATACTATATAAATTAGGTAGAGCGGATGACGACATAATGCAAAACTGTGCAATGAATCTAATTATCCAAATCAAGTTTCTCACGTGTTTGGATTATCCGAGGATATGTGACAGGTCTAGTGTTGACACCATGGTTTGTGTGGCCGACAGGAGAACTTCAGGGCTATCGACGATAGGCCCTACACCTAGCCAAGGTTTTACCCTAGCTCCACCCTCTACTTCAACGAAAGCAGCAGGCTACCGCTGTAGTAGTATATATTGTGTAAATGGTTACTGTCCGGAACCGGAAATATCGTCATATTGTTTGTGTGATGTTGGATTTACAGGACAACGATGTGATGTCAGAATTTGTAATGTAGTAGATGATTGCAATAGTACAATTAACACATGTGAAAATGTTACCTGTTTCCATGGTGATTGTAGGTTGAATGCTCACCCAATCCCTTATTGTGAATGTCACATGGGATATACAGGGACTTATTGTGAAATAGAAATTCCACATTGTGACACATCTACTTGTTTTCATGGTAACTGTTCTATGGACAAATACGGATTTCCTCAATGCAAATGTAATGTAGGTTTCACTGGAAATCGGTGTGAGCATATTATGCAAAATTGTGATGTCAAGACATGTATCCATGGTAATTGCACGACAGGTGACTTTGGGATTTCCTCCTGCAAATGCAATGATGGATATACAGGTGCACAATGCCAACAGATAATTGCAATATGTGATATTATAAACTGTATCCACGGCAATTGCTTTCAAAACGGAAGTTGTCGCTGTTACGCGGGGTATGATGGGATACATTGTGACAAAAATATAACAGGTACTAATAAAACATTAAGTTAAGAAACCGTTGAAACTTAAGTTTTTGATTTTGATTCCGCGAAAGAGACTATTTTTAAATTGTTGACTTTGGACCTTTATATATGTTTACGTGCAGACCCGAGGGACGGTGGAGGTCAACAAGGCGCCATGTTTGACTATGTTTTATGGACTATGGTTGTCGTCATGGCGCTGTTACTGGTCGTTACCATGACAATGGTAGCCTGTGTGAAAGTAAAGCGCAACAGAACTAGGTATTGTAATGACAGATATTGTAGATAAAGATAATAATAGCAAACTGAAATGTTTTCTTTATTGTTATTAATATATTTCAAAATACTAAAAACGTAATAGTTTATAGATCAATGTATAGCCTTACACGAAATAAACACCAAACATCATAGTACACCATAACTGTCTACACATGAGACATGATAACCTCTATATGACCTTTGTATAGGAGAGAGAGAGAGAGAGACTCACACACCCATATCTATAAAATAAAACTTGTTTCAGGGGCGAGTTTTCTTTTCACCACATGAGGAAAAACGACAGTGCAGAAGTGAGACCTAGGCTAATCAACGCACGCGACATTCACGCGGATCTCAGGAGAGTGTAAGTTTGTATGGTTTAAAGACATGGCATGTATATAGCCTTACCAGTGCAACAATGGTATGTTTGTAAAATGTCTTGCTTGAAGAGAACGGCTTTTGGATGGAATATCGTGCTATCGTTTCTATGTTACGGTATTTTATTGATATACCTCTTTAAAGTTGCTACTTAATGGTCCGCCATCTGTGGACACTGCCTTCATGTGACCCTAGTTGTTAGAAGTGAAGAGGAATTAATATAAGGCGTAAATTTAGTTCATGGCGAAGGGCGAAAGTTAGACTGGGCGAAAATAATCCGGTATACAGTAAAACCTTGAACAATACACACAAAATAATATGACAAAAGAAAAATACCGTACAATGGGTTTAAGGAGTCTATCATTTGTTTTTTTTACATCGCCTCAACCTTGTTGTTTACTCGCATAAACTTCCTGTCCTTAAGCTGACCTGTATGTATTGAATACGCATCATGCTTTTGTAAGTTCATTGAGGTCACTCATAAACATTCCAATGTTAGCAGTCAAACTGTGGACCGTCTTCTGTTATGCTAATCATGAACCAAACGACAATGCCTTAATTATCCTGGTGTTTCAAGGATAGGATTTAATGAAAGAAAAGTGCGTCGAGGATGAGCTGGGATGGATCAGACACTTTGAACATTAATAGAAGTGAGTGGGTGTTGACGATCTTCGCTGATGATAAGGCATCGGCAGTGTGTGTCCCTGCAACGTATGGGCCGATCAGCATTAATCGGTGGTGGGCAGCACTAAGATCTGGCGTTACAGCACTAGCGGTGATTGATAAATCTATTACATAGGCAGGAACTAGATTGTAGTCCTGAACAACCTTACAATGCAATTCTAGATCGTATATCGATATGAGGGGACAAATACCAGTCCTAAAGGATCAACCATTGTAATGCTAATTGTAAATCTCACATAGACACTTGAGGTCAATTGCTATTTGGACGTCATATAGGCAATTGGGGCAAACATACTTGTCCAAAACGGCCTGGTAATGTCAGTTTATATCACAGATTGACACTAGGGCCAATATGATAGCCCTAAACGACCGACGTTACATTATAGTTGTAATGATCACATTGTAAATCTCACAAATCAACAGAGCCATACCATAGTCCTTATATCAGTCTGACCATGCAATTTTAGATCCCAGTTAGACACTAGAGGCCGGCTACTAGTCCTAAAATGTCTAATAATACAGCTGTAATGATAATTGTTGATCTCATAGAGACACTCGGGGTCAAATACTGGTCCTAAAGGGTCTAATACTATAGTTGTATTTGATTGATACCTGTAAATCCCATAGAAACATTTAAAGCCAACTAGTCCTAGAAGATCTGACGATGTAATTTTAGATACCAGCTAGTCATTTTGATGTCCGTGCAATAGTCCGAAAGGGTCTAATACTATACTTGTATTGTATTGATACCTGTAAAGGCCAACTAGTCCTAGAAGATCAGACGATGTAATGTTATATACCAGCTAGTCATTTTAGGGTCCATGCAATAGTCCTAAACGACCGACGACCTGAGATCATAGCTGTAATGGTAACTTTGTTAAACTCGAACACCATTGGCTACTACCCCTAAACAACATGACAGTGTGTCACTGCCTGTTTCAGATACTACCTTTCTCCCACCATAGAAATCGGATCACAGACGTCGACCTCCCCTCCCTCCTTCCGCACGTGAGTATACTAAACTTACTTAGTAGATGTCGGCGACAACAGAAGAGGTTTTCTGAAATGCTTCTTATGTCTAACAAGTGTGCCATTTCTGTCTGGGAATATCTATTTGACATACATTAAAGGGATAACCCAACTGTGATTCAAACGAACTCACTCATGTGAAATGTAACTTCACTAATTACAATTCTTTGACATGAACAGACACAAATACGCTATTGCCAGTTTATCAATAATGATATTTTTTTTTTTAGATTTTTGCAAATATCAACTAAAATATTTTGTATTGCTTTCAAACAAGATCACAGGTAGTCACAACCCATTATGAATAACAGCAATTGTTTATTTACAGATGCATTGTACCTACTATAAAATCAAGAGTTATGTAACATCTCTAAAAGACAGGAAATTATATGTTTTGTTTTTTAAGATTAATCCACACCGAGTAATAACAATACATTAAACAATGTTATTTTGATTTTTCAATCTTTGATAATATCAACTAATCAGAGTAAAGTTAGTTTTTTTTCATACAGATTCCACCACGACGCACGTGAGACAGGAAGTGGTGTCGACAGCATCCACACCGGATCGTCGGATGGCTACCGTCGGTATGACCTCTGACCCTTTCTTATTTAATTTAAACTTCTTAATTTTCTTTAGAAAGTGACTTTCTTATAAATTATTGACATTAACTGTAGCAGAAGAAAGGAATAACTTCCTGATATTGCGTTACACTGTATTTTGTTATTTACAGACAAAGTTACCTCTACGTGGTAGTGTTACTTCTAGATACATATTAAACTATATCGGTGTGTTCATTGTTACTAAAATAATAATCAATGATAATACATATTGACAAAACATACTACTTTTGTATCCATATTTACATTTCCTACCTGTTTCATTGGTACTTCCGGATACATTTTACAGTACCTAACAGTTTCCTTGTTTACTAAATGATATAAAACATTTCGGAAAAAACATCCCGAAGAATACTGAGGTGTCCACAATACCATAGTTCAAACTCAAAATCGATACAACTAGGGCAAAAACCAAAAAGAGAAAACAACCACAAAGAGACCCATGCAGAAAGGACAAGGATGATAAGACGAGGCGTTCTGGAAGGATACGCATCTTCTGCTTGATCGAACACCCACCGTGTTAAACAAGGTCGAATCAAATTCTTGTCACGTTCATGGTCGGATTGTCGAAATTGTACCACTTATTGTACAGCTTAATATTAGCCTTCTTCGTTGGTTATGCTAAGGAGGGCATACACGATCGACGTGGTTACAATGTCTTGCTATTTAAAGACAGCATATGAATGTGAAATTCAAGGACTCGGCTAGTTTTGTGTTGCCAGTCCTGATAAGCTCATACCTAGATTCAACTTCATGTGAAAACCAAACCAAAACGGCAAGAATATGACGACAGTTTGCTCCCATAGGAATGCCAAGTGTATGGTGGACAATCTTGCCACCGAACATAACAAAGAGAACGTTAACCAGGAAATCAATCATTCTCACAAGTTCATCCTCATTATGTTTCATTTTGGCTTTGGTTGTGTTTTCACAAAATATTCCCCAAACATATGTATGAGTCGCTCTTCACTTCTCTGGGACCAGACATCTCTCATGATAGGAAGCGGAAGGCATGCCTTCAGTTTGATATGAGGTATGGTAGTGTGAAAGTGTAAAGAGTGCAATAGTCAAATATCCGGATAGAAGAATCGTTCTCGAGGAGATTTGATTAAAGGATCATTAGAATTCGTCAAAAACAACATCCCATGAATTCTACTTCTGAAATATAGAGTGTCACTATACTTCTATTACCCAGGTTTAATGGTACTAACAATGATAGTTATAAACATTGATAATAGTTTAGTATGTTGAAGAAGTAAAAGAGCCGGTAACAAAATGTTGTTTATAACTGTTGCCATGAAGTTCGGAATGCATTACAAACGAGACAGGTCCGCAGCCTTATTATTGATGATCGTTAGATACGATTGTAACGCAGACATGTGATTAATTCGAAAATTGGAAAATGTATAGATAGGGTTTCCATGGTCATCAAGGAAGCTTAGGTTTTGCGCATGGTTTTGTGTAGTCTAGTATAATGAAGAAAGTATTGTGAAGTCCAACGACTGCAGATCAGATTCATGAAAGTGTTTCATGTATATATTTTACTTCATCAACGTTAGGCGGCTGTTCACCCTTCGTCCTCCACGTGATCAAACAGAATAATGCGAAGTGAAGTGAATAATGTAGTCCAGTTGTCATTCCGACATACTGAATAAAGACAACCGATGTACGTGATAAGCTATACATATATAGATAGCAACACTAAGTATTCCGCTGATATCGTACACTCCCCTGCTGGAGATAATTCGATGAATATTCAGCAGATCTTCACAAAGCGTCTCCTCTCTCCGCCTTCTGCTATCCAAATTAATCTGATAAAAATATACGACTTGCAGATATATTCATACGGTGCCGATATACAACAACAATAACGGTTGGATGGAATTGTTTGGTAATTAGAGAAATGATTCATAGACGACTGAAATGCGTGTCTGAGTGGTCCAGTTGTAAACTGTGGTATGGGTAGTGACAGAAGCCTTAACATTAATCACGTAATTACAAAATAAGAAGTCAATAAGACAAATGGGATAGACATAAAATCCTGTCGTATCATGACCCTTCAGTACTCTAACAGGAAGTAGTAAACGGGTGACGTAATTATTGGAATACAGCCTGGTCAATCTGTCAGTTACAGCTTGACACATCACGGTAGATAACGTCTGTTCATACAATTGTTTTCATGGAAACAAACAATAGTATTGTTCCACTTCCTGAGATTTAAGCAAGCTGCAAGAAATAAGAAAAATCTGTTTTTATGAATGGGAGTGGGTTTTTTGGTGGAGAATTTTCTTACTTAAGACGGCCATCAATATTATGTCAATATGGTTATTAGAAAATATCGATCAATATTTTAGCAACAGTTTCTTCTCTTAAGAGAATTAATTGAATGCTTTGATTGTTTATTAAAGGGATGTATTTATATGTCATACTTCGCTTTCGTTTCGGACTAGGTAATTAGGAACCAACATTGTATTCATTATATTTGTTAAAGCTTCAAGCGTTTGCTATTACTTTTCAAGAACAAAAAGACGGTTAAGTTGAGCGGAAGCAGCGTCTATTGAAAGGCTTGCCGAACTCTCATTAAATGTTGCCTTTTTATAATGATCGTTTTTGTTGAATTTGGTTTCGTTGTCACTACCCCGATGTTTTACATTGAGCTATGCCATTTTTAGGTACGACCTAGACGCACACCAGGTCGTAATATCTTCTTATTGTTTAAAATTGTCCCCCTTACCTCTACCATCATGAATTTTGTATGGTCTTCGTTACACATCAGTGTTCTTTTGGTATTTTATTGAAAGTTACGATGTGAAGTATTAACACCATTGGCTGTTATGGTCTCATGAATGCAATTTTACAACAACCCTGAGAACGTTTGAAAATATATAAAAGTTAAGTTATGTTTTTCCGTTGCCCTTTTATTTGACGTACAACTCGTTGTCCTTTTTGTTTGTTTTTTCGAGTACAGATAAGTAAGAATATTATAAACATCGTAACAATACTAATCTATTAACAAAACAAAATAACGTTTTACATCACGAAATCGCAATGGAAATTGAAATAAAACGCAAGTACGACATCGCCAACACTTTCGGTCATAAACTTCTCTACCCCACGCGTGACCCACGTCATCATGTCTCCCGACAGTATATAGGTAACCAAACGTCTTAACGTATTGTTAAAAGTTTTAATCACGGTAAACATAGAAATAGCATTAGGGAAATCAGGTCACGAGGTCGACTGTAACATTTGTTCAACGTAGATCAAAGTCTATGAGACAGAGCACCTGAACATTGGTGTATTGATAAACAGTATGCTTCATTACAGAATATTCTGATACCGTAGCTACAAGTCCATGTATAAATCTGTAGGATTGGAGTCTGTTGTGCCTTTCGTTAATGTTACACTTAGAAAACAAATATAAAAACATGTTATAAAACGGGGTATGTTCACAGGATAACATAGTAGTCACGTGATAAATTTACTTAATCATCGACATTGAAGAAATCGGTCAGATATAATGCAGCATATATATAGCGCAAAGGTTTACGTACAAGTACTCAAACAGTAATAATGTCTAAATCTACAATGGAATGGACAACATGAGAATGACGAAACCAAAACTGTAAGACAAATCTAAGGTATCAAATGTTGTGTAAGATTAAAATAATAGATATTTAAATTCCTTCCAGGAAATTGTTGTCACTACATGTTAGAATGATGTTCTAAGAAACTTAATTATACTTGGCGTCGCCTTCACCACATAAACCCAATTTTCTTTATGAACATTTTTGTTTTCTGTGAAATATAAACCAGCCAATCCTCACGTTTTTCATTAGCCATATGCTAAGTCCTGCATGTTAAGTTCTTCGTCAGTGGGATTATTCTAATATCCTGTCATAATCCTCTTGCTTGAGGATTAAGTTGCATATGTTTCATTTCATCATATTTTATTGAGTAAACAATAGGATTGAACAGCAGGCGTGGCCTATATAAGTTCTCTCCTTAGGTTGACATGACAAAGACAAAGATGAAACGGTTAGTAAGAAAAAAAAAGTTGCATATGGAGCAGGCTAGGGTTCCCTCACAGGTACCTGCAGCAAGACAGAAAAAAATAGGAAGACAGTTCCCTATAACATAAGCTTACACCTGACAGGAGTAACCTTTCAGTACTTAAAACTATTATCATCTTGTTTGATGGTCTTTTTAAAGAAGTTCAGGAAGGAAAGCTAGATTTTTCATTTTTCTGGATTTAATATGACGTTAAGCATTGGCCACCACATACAGTATGTGGTACAGTTGGATCATTTAAAAAGGAAAAACTCTTTGACTGAATTTTTCTTACGTGAGAGGCACAGCATATTGGTCCAGTAGAACAGGTTGCAACTTTACAGGTTCACTCTTTGAAAAGGTTTTACAATTTTTGGTAAATATAAATCAATTGAAAAGACACATACAGGGAAAAAGTGCGGTCAAATATACACTGGGTGGTTATTTCAGAATTGAACTGTTTTTGTATGGCATGTATGATCTATTTGAATGACACAGCTTTACTAGCGCGCTAGCGCATTATGATTTGTTTGCTTGCAAAGGTGTGTCATTCAATTATACTTACGTTTTCTCTGCCTTTCGCGTTCTTTTTAAACTTACAAATTATGTTTAAAATATAATATTCCTCCCTATCGACATTCTTAACAAAGTTCAATAACTGGAACAGCGCATGTCGCGTGCTGATTGGCAAAGAACTGTGTCTCGTGGTGTATGTAATTTAAAGTCAACGACACAGCTTTCAAGTAGGTTATCTAGTGACAATGTCATGCAAATGTAAATATATAGCTGTACTATTGTCACTACGATCAAATAAGTCCTGTGAAGCAATATAACTGCACTTTTATCACTTTGGTCAAATATCACTTGATACCTATTTAACCGCACTGTTGTCACTGTTGTCACTGTTGTCAAATAAATCCTTGACACCTTAGAAATGTACTGTTTTTACGATGGTGAAAAATAAACTAGGTATCTTATATCGTAGTTGTTGTAAATATGTCTACATGTATATAAATATACTGAATATCTATAACGCAGTCTGTTGTCACTACGGTGAAATAATTAATCAATACCTTTATCACTGTATCACAATGGTCACGTGAATACTGGGTATCTAAATACCCAACTTGTTGTAACTATGGTTAAATAAATACTTGCTACCTATAGAACAGTACTATTGAGCTTAGTCAAATAACTACGTCGTTCCTATATATAACGGTACTGTTGGGTGCTAGTTCCTATATATAACGGTACTGCTGGGTGCTAGTTCCTATATATAACGGTACTGTTGGGTGCTAGTTCCTATATATAACGGTACTGTTGGGTGCTAGTTCCTATATATAACGGTACTGTTGGTGCTGGATTTCATTACCAATGCCACTCGTTCATTGCACGATGATCAATGGCTCGTTGCAACCCATTTATTGTCCAACTATCCGTTTGAAATGTGTCAAAATATTGATTTTTGTGTTTTTCAAAAGGTAAATCTTCCAAAAGAGGACATACATGATGATCCTGCTTTCTTACATTTACAAGAAAATCATCCTCAAAATAATCTCTTTGCATGAAATTGTCTGGATCCCGTTGTGTCATAACGATTACTGTAAACAATTGATGTCAACGTAAATTCTGTTTCGATTCCGCGTTTTTGTTTTTGTGTCTGATTTTTTCCGGGAAAGACAGTCTTGCATTTCTGATGACCACACGATACCAACATAGGACACCATGTATTTCTTATCACTTGTGTTACGTCTATAATTTGCACTCACTAGTTCGTTTGCTTTCATTCTTAAAGATACGACCATATGTACAAACTTATCAGTCTTTTGTGATTAGCACAAACAGTTTACATTCTTTGAGAGACTACATCTTCATCAATTATGTGAAGTACATAATACTTGTAAGTACGTCTGGATGGCGTCGGTAGAACAGATGATGCTATCTGTTTAGCTCCAAGACACGATAGCGTCCAACACGCCAGTACTTACTGACCGCCTAATACAAATAGAACTTACACAGTAATAATTAACACGACACAACCTAGAGGCTCACGGGGTCGTGGACCAACACAGTATAGTTTATCTTTGTCTTCATGCTTATGGAATTGAAAGCATAGAATAAAATAATATATTGTACGATACTGATTATATGATATGGTATATATATATGCTACGCTATGCTATACATAACCTTTAACATGCATGCCTTTTTTTTTTATCTATTTAAGTAATTCTGATTTTGTGATAACAAAAGCCGTTTAATTCAATTAAACGAACTTTCTTAGCAAGATAAGTTTCTGTATGCAATATCAAGACATATCCTTTCATAATGTGAACTGTAAACGTGACACTTGTGTGTGTTTTCCCTCGCAGTTGCACTAAGACCTTAAGGACTTTTAGCATGAGAAGCGGATATTTTCGATAAAATCATTTTGATTTTGATTCTTCAAATAATTACATAACTTTTTGTATATGAACAGTTACTCTTTACCAGATGATGGATGTTTAAGCCTGCATGCTTCTTCTGATGGGTGAGTATTGCAGATGTATCATTGTCTCGTAGAAACATGCTGTAAGTCGGATATCACAACTTATTTCTGTATATTTCTTGGGTGTTTTATTTGGTACTTCCTTTTAACAAGCACGAGTAATAGTAGAGACCTAATTCTAAAGCTACTACTTTATTACCTGTTTTTGTAAGTTCATGTAACTCCACGATATACAAGTCCGAATTATATAACTATTATCTTCCTTTACTTAGAAACCAGCATAAATGTAATACTTTCAGGAGTAGATTGAACAAGATATATATGCATGTTATATTTACATTGTACAGATATTGGACGTGTATATTTACACAGGGGCTTTTGTATGCACATACTAATGTGCGTAATTTGCCGTGCTATAGTGGAGCATTGTAGAGCATTAAGTTGTAAAATATACAATATAATGATATTAAAAATGTCAGACACTTTGTCTCTTATCTTGTCTCTTGTAATCCGGGCCAACATTAGTGATTTATATAAGTTGAAATAGCTTGTATCATAATTGAAAAATAAATAAAGTTTGCGTTTAACATTTATCAGCCAAACGGAAACTGCTTCTATTTTAACAAACGTGTAATATATTGCTTACAGACTTAGGTCAGTGCAAAAATTACGTTATCATCACATTTACATGTAAATCATGCATTTACTTATTCACAGAAGATCATTTAAGAGATTGACTTTACTGTTGACACTTTTCTTAGAATTAAAATTATACCGTACGAGATCCGACTGACAGAAGTGCCTGCAGTATATTTTATAAAACATCCAAACAATAGGACGGCCTAGATACCTTTTACAATCCCATCCTACATATCCAATCGAGAAATGACCAGCTCGTTAACTAATCTTTAAGAACATTAGGTTTCCTTAGGTCGTATTACAGCGGTTTATACACTTTATTACGGTTATTTGATACATACTTAACGGGGCATGCCTTTATTACAGGAACTTAGTCTGATTATAGGGATCTGGTCTTATCGCTTACTCTATTATGTTGCAGTAACTCAAGTAGTCAGCACTATGATATCCCGCCTCCGCCACGGAATCAGACGACCAGCTGGTAAGATTACGTTAATATCTTACTAATTTCCATTTCACTCTCTGGTCAGATCTAGCTGTCGCCGGTTACCAGACAGGTTGTAAGCCGTTCAGTCAGTTAACATATTGCCAATCGTTAATTCTGTAACGCGGCACTAAAAGATGGAGAGAGGAAAAAGAAACGGTGATCATACACACAGGAAGGATGGTGCACAGCTATGAATATATTTAACCCTGATACCGGACAAGGTCAAGGTCGATCTAAACGCAGCGTGACATTTTATGATAAGGTCACGGTGAATGTACCAGCTGGGGCTTTACTTTACTGCCTTGAATTTACTTCCTTGAATTGTAAAAAGTAAATGCGTTTAAACTAATTGAACGAGAAAAACTACGATAACTGAAATTGGTAATTGCAGCCTCCAACACACAAAACTATCGCAGTACACGTCTGTAGTCGCCGAGTTTCCTTAACAAGAAATAATCATCTGTATGAACCCAACTGATTACCTAATTGTCCAAAAACAGTGTCCTTGCGCGTGTCATCTCATGTCACCTCACGGTAACGTTAAACGAGGATATTAACAACGCTTTGCCTGAAGACATTGTTTGTTGAATTTATAGTAGATTTTTCGTATTATTTTGGCGCCGTTTTAATTATAAGCATATATTTTCTTCTTTTCTAATCATCAAATCAACTTCTTCTTATCAGAAAATACCATTTTTTGTACTTTACTTACCACAAATCATGATGTTTGTGCTAATGTCTGTTTCGTAGTTGTTTTTCCTTTTTTAAGTAGATCTTTTGAACTCTTTTTTTCGTATAGAAAGAGATGACTTGGATTGCTAATTGAAGACGGAAGTTTATCCTGCAATCGTTTGATATGACCCGTGCGCGTACTCAATGTGTACCACCTATAGTGAACCGTGCTGCAGGCTTGATCTTCCATAGGGCGACTAGCTTGTCATGTAGTTTAATTAGAAACCATATTAACGTGTAAAGGAAATCACATTCAGCTTCAATTTATATGACGAATTAAATAAGGTTGTTTAGTAACAAGATTTAAACTGCCTGACGTGCACAGCTAATGTGTTATTTCCTACATCAGTAAACGACTAATTCCATGTTATATTCACATTTTAAAGAGTTATGCAATTTCTTCCGTATTCAATCAACCGGTAATAGTGAAAAGAATTTTCTAAAAAAAGCCTCTTAAATCGGAGTTGTGTTTTTGCACTGACATTCTCTAGCTAAAGATCAATTTTCATAACCAATTTTTGCTCTTTTATAATGTCAAATAAAATGTATATTTGCTCTTAAGTTTAAATCAATTCATTGTTTGATAAGATTCCTATTGTTTAAAGAGTTGAACACTGATCCACACCTTTCTTTTCCACTTATTTTGATATAAATTTGGCTTTTTATTTTGCAATTTGAACATTTTCCGGCCAGGCTCGCTGACGATATTTTATTATTCGATACATGCATGTCCGTTATATAAAACTTTTCATGTTTCATTTTTTGTATTTGTTATATGAACTCATTATGCTAGCATGTATGGTTATTGCAGTAGACGAAAGTGGCATGCAGAATGGCGAAGGAATCAATATCTAAAGATTGTTTGTTATATATTATTCATTTTATTATTGCGTTATCAACTAATCTACATAATTCTACGTGACTTAGTGTTGCTACTTTGTTTTTTTTAACAAAGTAAGGAATCTAGACGCACAAAACAGAAAAAAGACATTCTATTAAATATGATAACACTTATCGACATGTACATCCCTTTAAATAGACCCCAGGTACATTTTTACTTTCGTTATATACCCAAGTTGACGTTCCCTTTTAAAATGTGATGCTGTGCGATGTACAAAAATATGCTTTCCTGATTGTATGGGCTAATTCAGTTTGTGATATATTGAACAAGGTTTCAAATAAAGATTTCTTTAACTTATTTATAACATGCCTAATTAACAACAGGCGTCAATCGTTTATAGTTTTTTCGAGTTTCATTTTGAACCTGTGCGAGGACCACCTTTCCTAAATCTAAAATAAGCAATACGAAGTAAGGAATCATCACTACAAAGTAAGGAATCATCCAAACGAAGTGAGGAATCATCAATACGAAGTAAGGAATCATCACTACGAAGTAAGGAATCATCACTACGAAGTAAGGAATCATCAATACGAAGTAAGGAATCATCAATACGAAGTAAGAAATCATCACTACAAAGTTAGAAATCATCACTACGATGTAAGGAATCATCACTACAAAATAAAGAATCATCACCACGAAGTTAGGAATCACTTATTTAAAATTTAGAAAATCTGTGTAAAAAGCAAGGAAAGCAACAAGTTAAAGAAGTGTGTTCAAAAACGCAATTTGAATTCAATTACGGTGTTTACATGTGGTAGTTGATTCGGTTTTCAACGGATTGATCCGGATATCATGAAATCCTTTGTTAGAAGCCTGCTGTTGACTGACAAACTTACAACATAGGGTTCAGGAGATACAGGAGATACAGATTGATTGAGACTATGGATACGTTTTATGGCTGCCATCATGGTTTCGTTTGGAAATATGCTGTTTTATTGTGCATGAAGGTCGTTGTTCTTAATAATGTTCTTTGATTGTGGTTTGTTGTTTCGTTGTCACAATCCTTGCTCTCATTTTGAGTACGTGGCATTACATGGATTTCGCTTATTTACTAAGCGAGCGTCGCCATCGAAGCAGAAGATACTTGTTGTGTTTTATTTTGACCCATACTCTCCTATCTGAAACAGATTTCTTTACGATTGCTCTCTACAGTATCTTAAACAATATTACCGGAAATGTTACGATTTGTGTAGTGAACCAAGTATTAAAGGGTTTAAAAAGATTTTCGGAAGGCTCACTTTTTATAATTGGCATGCTTTCCTATAAATTAGATCTTAGTGCGGAAAGGCTTTACATGCCTAACTGTAAGTTAAAATAGAAATCGAAATTAATATATTTTTGTCTAAACACATGCCATAAAATCAGTTTTTGCTATGTGGTGCTGTGCTTGAGTTTCTCTACTTCAAGTTTCGTATCAAACACAGCTAATATGAATTACTAAACGGAAATTGACGCAATTAGAATATCGTGTCCTATCGTCTGGTTTGGCTGATGAAACTGGGTCACAGCAGGCCATTTCCGTAGGAAATGTAATGCGTTTCTCACTTGTGCGATCAGTGTATTGGCTTAACCCGATTAAGTCGAACTAAAACATCTTAAACAAACTACCACACACGAAAAAAGGCGATATTAAATAATAAAATCGTCAAAGACAGATTATTCCTCCATGATAGAGAATGAAAAATCACTTCCCACGCTCATGTCTGAAATAAATTACATTGAACTATCCGCTGTTAATCAGTAATTGATTTTGATGTATCTTCTCGTGTGGTCATGTAAAGTGGGTACCGTGAAGAGCAGCTGTCTGATCACATCCAACGGAAAATGAATTCTAATGTAAATCTCTCCAAGAAAGGCGAATTTCACAAAAACTGATTAAGTAGCGACAGATATATCTTAGTGACAATACCGCGCCTCACTACCGTATGTACTTTCTGCTTGATTGCTCAAACATAAATGACCAATATCATGTGTAGGCCTGTGAAGTCCCAGTCTATCTAGATATACCGCGATATATAATCTGTCAGTCTGTCTATACGTGAGGAGTGCCTAAGAATCATCGTCAGGATCAGCTGCTCCGATCGCTTGATGGTTTCATCACCAATCTTTATTAAGAACGGATGATATATTAAATCCATTAGTTGACAGCTTTTCTAAATGTGTAGATTTTTTGTGTTGATTATCAATGATACATGTATTTAGTTAATGGGTCAAGGGCACAGTAAAACGAAAACGGATCATTAGAGCTACTTCATGGCGCATCGTAGTTTTAAAGAATTACCGTTGCAATTCATAACGAGGAGATGCTATTATTATACTCCGAGACGCTTTTTATTCAAGACAGACGTGACCTTTTAAGAGCACGTTGTCACAACTGTTTGACACAAATATTAAAAACCACAGAATTAACTTTGCCGGAACCTGAACCAGGTCTTATTTCAAATCTATACCGGTATATATAAGGATGCTTGGATTACGTTTGGTTTAAATAAGTCCTTCAATTTCACCTTTCCGTTATGTCGTATGTTTACATTTGACATTTTAAAGATACACATGAACGATTGGTGCAGAGGTGTTTATTGTTATCAGTCCACACTTTTAAAGGCTTAGAATACATTTCTGTCTATAAATTCTTATATAAACATCAACGAAATAATCATACTTTTAGTGAACTTTATCTCTTGCCACTCTGACATCATTGTTAAATTCTACAATCATTACATTACATTAAAGATGAAGTGGCAGGTGTTTAAATAAAACACAATAGCTAAGGATACTGTGATATTGGCATAACTTATGACTCTTGTATTGTAATTAGCATAATCTATTGATGTGTTAATTGACCACGAAGTACCTCTCTTTGATGTATAATTATATTTGCTTTATGATAAATGTCGATGTTCCTTGTAAATGGCTATGACTTACGAAGTGATATTCTGTTGATCAGCTTAATAGTTGATAACATGTCAAACATGTAAGGAACGTTATCCTAAGCTTTGATTTGGTGGGTGAGATGTCGCCACTGAGTGACGTTGACTTTATCTGTTTACAGTGCTACAGACATTCACACTGTCCTGAGGTATGCAATGCCGATACACGACGATAATGATTCGGCATCATCATCACAGACGTAAGTAACTCTTGATTCTACCATTGATTCATTTAAAAAGACGAGGACAATTTTGCAATGTAGTATCAACAGAGAGTAACAAAACCGAAAATATTTCGACAATGAACATTGAAATCATCCTATTGAAAATCGGATGTCTATGACTACCGGTCAATTATTTCAACAAAGATCTAAAACTAAATTTTAAATTTAAAAAAAAGGAATAACATTTTTCAAGCAATCGTTATCATGTAATTTATCCACAGATTTGTGTATTGTGACGGATCTCGTTTATTTTCATTAACCGACAAATCACAAATAACAGAAGCCGGCTGTAATGACAAGTTCGGTTTATTAGATAACTGTCTTTTCAGTAGTGTCTGCATAAACGTTGATGTTTGTGTAGGTATGTTGTGTGAGGATGACCACTTGTAGTCCCAAGACATGCATATTACAATATCAATAAGAAGGGAACTGTTGTGATTTAAATTTCTCTAAAAGGTGTTATTATGGTGATAAAGTTTGCTAGACTGAGTTGTATATCAGATCAATGCAATTTCAATTCTCTTCCATTAAATGTTTCATGCGGATGTGAGGTGCAGGATTTCTTCAGCATTTTTGGTTTAAAAAAAACTTTGATTTGTTCGTGCATAAGATGGCATTATTGAGCACCTCATTCAAAGACATGGGGTAACGAAAATGTATTCACTTTAAGTGAAATGAAAAAGGTAGCAGATCATCAAAAGTCACGACAAAATCTGAAATCAAATATAACAAGTGGGGCATTAGGAACCGGGATTTACATTTTAAACGATGGGTTCCGACAGGTGAACGCTTCCGGTACCCCGTGTGGCACCCGTCGTGGTGTCTCTCGTATGATCCAGGAAGTACGGAGGCCAACAACTATTTTAGTCATGGAAACATATTTCTATCAATGGTCAAACTGGAATCGTATATAAGATAACAATTATGAGGTGATATTTTCATCCAACGAGTGGGCGGGGCTTGTTAAAAGTACAGAAAAAGCTCATATAGAAAGTAGGTTGCAAAATCGTGTAAAAGACATATGTTTCATTTCAGACACTACGGTGATGCGTCCCAGACAATCGCTGGGGCTGCAGTGGGAAACAGTGAGGTTTAACATAACAGCTTCTGATCGGTACTGTGATGTCAGAGTCAACGGATCACGTACTGTAGCTAATAGTCAGCGATACTGTGATGACATATTTATGTGTTTGATCGTTTTGATAATTAAAAGATTCAAATAATGAATAAAAGCTTGCGAGTCACTTTTTTGTATATTTTCTATTTCATTTTTATCTTAGCCATTGCACATTCCCTGCGAAAGCAATATACAATATTCATTGCAGCAATAACATAGCAACATCCCAAGTGATGTGGCTATTTATGCTGTAATTTCATATTTATGAAGTGACATTAGTTATACTCATATTTCATTTTGGCCAATTTGTGGTCAGCAAAGAGAGCTTAGTGGAATGGCTTTTCTGTACTCTTCTAGAGTTGTAAAGACGATGCAATAAGTAGTGCAGGAAATGTCCATCTTTCAGTGGTGTGGTATGAATCTTTTCGTTTACGTCGGTCTTCTTTTGCCCAACTGTAAAACCAAAAACATATGTGTGTGTGATAAGCTTCGTAGATCTACTGCTGAACACTGTCTATAGTCTGCGTGCTTTACTTTTAAATCAATATTAGGTTAAGTCAATCGAAAGAAACCGACCACTTTTGAATTTCCCCCATCGTTGCTACTGATTATAAATCTAAAATATATAAATAAATCCTTAAAGTGGGAAAATTGCCCTTTCCTCCTAAGGCGTTTCCCATTCACTAGATTAAATGTACCGATTTATTTGCATGCAACATTGCAAAGCGGACGAGTGCAGTGGTTATAGAGATATTTTCTTTCTGTTGAGGAATATGTTGATTGCCGTAGACAATATTATTTTACTTACAGATAAATCATGTTCAAGGTAGCAATTTCACGTATGTGTTAACTATGTAAATGTGACAGAGTATCGATGTTTTGAGTCATTTTGTGTTGGGTGACGTTAGAGTGATGTACATGTATGAACTGAAGGCGAAAAATATTATTGAAAATATAAAGGTAATAGAAGATTGGGAGGAGTCCTGTTGATAGTTATTGAGAATAGGGTGGACTGAAACTGGTTGAAAAAGTTACAGTCAATTAAAACAGAATAATAAAGCAGCGCGTCAATACGAAATCTAATTCTATACTAAAAGACACGAGAAAATGTGAAAACATGGAAAACAATCATTCTTGATTTGTCCTAACTGATACTCGTAATTCGGTTGCTGCTTTTTCTTCCTATTTTAGGTTAGACAAGCACACTATTGTCATACATGTATTAGGTGTCCTATAAATGTAGTGTCATTAGGCACACGATGCGTCGTTTGGCCTACAATCCGAATGATAAATCATTTTGAGACACAGTTTTTATACATAACTCCAAATCGGTAGATGTCCTTGACATTGGTTCTGTAGCATTGCTATGACAATGATCTGTTTGGCCGGAATTAATTAGGCATGCTCAAATTAGGTTACTTCCGGCGGATGATGCAACGATAATCGATGGTGGTGAAGGCAATTCACATAAATGGGAACGTCAATAATATCTGTTTGTAGTTCGAGTTTTCACTTTAAATTGTGTCACGGAATAATAATTTAAAGTTGTTAAAGGTTTATTTTGGATTTAGCAGCACAATTATTATCGCATTAATCTGACTCAAAACGTGTGTGTGTGTGTAACATAAATCACGAGATGTTGTGGGTTCGATGATATTTTATAACATGGAAATAAAACCCTACAAAACAAAACATAAAATACATTACTCACACACCCATATCATACACCACAATGAACGATAACTCTTTACTTACATATGTATTGCGATTCAATCAGTTATTCTCGTTTATACATAATTGAGAGATGTACATTTTATTTTACAATATACATTTTTTTACCAGACATTTAACTTTACAACTATTTTCCATTTAAGAATGAAAAGATAGCTACGTGTAAATTTATTTAGTTAACACACCTCAAGAACATATCTTTCGTTACAATTATATAAGATATGGGTATATCTCTAAATTACACAATAACTTCTCATAGGATAAAAATAAAAAGTGACTTTACACACTGCATATTGCAGGGGTTTACACGTGGCTTATATTAAGAGCCATACATGTCATTGCCTGGGACCAAAGGGACTGAAGGGTTCACCTCTAAAAAGAATGACATGAAAATTTCAGCAAGCATATTCACTAGAAACTTATGTATAAAACTATTTAGTATTTAATTTTATTTAATTCTAGACAAAGCACACCTAAAATGGCGGTAGCTGCCCATTACAAAAGTTTATAACTCAAGACAAA
>JAUMHH010085762.1:0-22191 GCA_032359455.1 Chlamys rubida
ACTTCCCGTGCCTCTGTTGCCTTCTCCTTGTAAATTCGATTCCTTCTGGTATTTTCGTTTCACTAGTGCCGTTTGTAGGTTTCATACAATGGTTGTTTAATTTTCTCGAAAATTTACTTACTGTTAAGTGATAATCTTGTTTTATATTATCGCTGTCTTTCTATACACCATGCAACATGTATACAAATAAAATATACAGCGGTTCGCGCAGGAAACAAGGGGTTGGATATTACTGCGAAAGGTTACTAGTATTTATTTGGTTTCAGTACTGTGGGGAGATGGAATACCTTTTGGTTCAGAGGTGTCAGTAATGGTGCGAGGCAAGTGTGTCAGAAGATTGTAGATCGGACAGGCATTTGTTGAGTTGTCGGAAGGCCGATGCAAGCATTAGCAATAAGAAAATTGAAAACGACACAATACCATTAGTGTCAGATCGAAACGACTGGCCACCAGGAGGCGAGGTGATCGGCAGTACGTGCAGACTGACGGCACGACTAACCGGCTGTTCCGTCTGCTACCTCTAGACGGCGGCAAACGTGTTCTGTTTCTGTTAGGTTGATGTAGACTTCCCGTCAAATACACAATTATACAGAAATAGAGTAAAGCGACGTGTCACCTGTTGCCTATATCTTCATTAGCAATACGAAAATAACAGTGAGGATCAACTAATAGCAACTGAATTGTTTTATTTGAATACGAAACTAAAATAAGCTAAATGAAGACAACTAATCGCCGGAAGATGTAAATGATATAATTCAAAATTAGTGTTTGTAAATCAGTTGTTTATTCTGTTAGCCTTGCAGCTTATAAGATAAAGACACTTAGTATATATATAGAACATAACATGTATATCAGAATAAATACTGATTACAGCACAGTTTAAATGTAGTTTTACAGGAAAGTAACAATTATCAGTAAACATACATGTAATGATAAGTTTTCGCGGGGTTATGGAACGTAACGAGGCTGAAAGGATTCAAACAAACTAGTGGCCGTTCTTGGGTGCGGTTTGTTTTCCTCGAGAGGGTAGAGTTCTAAGGTAAAAAAAAAAGATAATAACTGTATTCGTGTAGAAAACTGTTCTATGGTCATTGTTCACAACAAATCTTACTTGTTAAATCTACACGCCATAGGTAATCTTAATTGATATACATGTATTCCAATATTGCTTTCCGTTTTATTTGAGTGCTTGCAGATTGTGGCAATGTAGAAAACAATATTTGAACGACAGAAAACGATAGGGTTGTTTGTCAAGCATTTTAAAATTTCTAAACATTAATTGATTTCAAATTTGCAGACAAGTGCAACAACATAAATTTCTGCAATTACAAATAAAGATTGAGCACGCGGTAATGGTATCGCAACATTTGACGGTCACGCTATTACATCACCTTGCTGATCATCCCATTTTTGTTACGAAACACGGACAAGTTCAATTGTCTTGTCGGTACATATTTGTCAAGGGTGGAATTAGGGATGGGTCTGGAAACGATAGTGTTGGCAGGTGTCTTGTCTTGGGATGTCATAGCACGCGGGTTAGCACGTCACGTTTCTAGCGCGTCGACCCGTACTTTTATTTTTGATATTTTTTTCAATTATATTTTTGTCTATTTTGTTTTCCTATGTAACAGCAGAAACAATACTCTTTGTGTTTAAAACGTTCCTCCGGTGAAGTCGATTGCTTTGTTTCTTACAGAAAACTGCTATACAGATTTGCTCGATGGATAGGTTTACAAAACACAATATAAGAGGAATAGACTAAGGTGGTCACGGGAACCCGAGAATTTGTTACAGCAGCATAATTCCAAACACAGCTGTCTTAACAAAGTCCCGGATACCTGTGTTCTGGCAGTGTTATGTGGTAATAACGAAACTCTAATTAAACTCCGCCTACCGCACGCGACACACTAGTAATGCGAACGTAATCAGATTATATATTACATGGTATTCTATATACTGTGGAATTATTAATTTTCGAGGGATTCTCAATTTTGTTGATTTCATGGGTACTCTTACTCTTTGACTTTTTATATCCACGAAGTAATTACAGATTTGTCAGGAAGGTATATTCCGTATAAGTAATATACTGCCAGAGTAATCAACGAACAACGAGTTCACGAACAACCGATTTTTTTCTTGGAGTGTGGGCACGAAAATGGGGCCCCATGAACTATCTTATTTAACAGTATCATATACCATCGGGCTTATATGAGGACATCGTGTTGAGACACACTGTTAATATTTACTATTACCAGATACTTATGGGGTCGTTTTACATATTCAGTGCTACTTGGCGTAGATATGTCTCAGGCCGATACATACCTGTCCAGCATCGCCGTATCTACACTGCTTGTGTCATTTTGTAGTTTAACATCTGTTAACGATATTTTTATCATCAAAAAGTACATTTTATCATAAGTTAAGAGAACCAAATTTGATAAGAATAATCTAAATTATTTCAAAGGAAGCAGGCAGAAGGTTTATATGAATTCAAATCTGTATATATTTTTAATGAAAATTATGTTGAAAGGAGGAAATAATGACAGTAACCGCCATTATGTTAAATTGCTAGGTTTTGTAATAAACTAGTATATAAACCAAGACCATTAACAGTTACTATAAATATCTAAATAACTGATATGTAATCTAGAAAACAGTACACGTGCCCTCAAGTGAGAAACACCTGCACATCATGACAATGAATGTTCGCTGATGATTAATATAAATACCTATTTATCGTTTATGTTTCCCTATAAATGTGCATTTGAGCACGCGATGCATGTCTCTCCTATATAAATACACATACACGTGTAGCTATCGTGAGATTTATTACTGTAATAAAATCTGAACTGCGCGGTGTAGATCATGTAACCACTTCACAGTCTGTCGCTGGTTCACGTGTGCTACAACTTAGGCAATGATATAAATTAAGTTGGGAGTTTTTTCATCTCTATAAAACCTTTCCTTTAATTAGAAACCTGTTTCACCTTGGATAGGAAAATGTTTCAGATGCGATCTATAAACACGTCACTGCGACAAGCTTTTTGGGTCTTGTGTGGTCAAAGCGAATTTTAGAACCGAACATGCTACTAAAGAGAAGTGCAATACATAGGGATTAAACGGCGTTTTTATAATGTTCATGCCGGTATGAACGCAATTCGGTTACATCCATATTGCATGAAGCCCGCTAAGCATGGGCTTTCTCCATGTTATCCAAGGCGAAGCGACAAGACACTCATTGGACAAGGTTAATCTATGGCGTCATATACAAATAAAACCACGTGTTACGTCACGAGAGTATTTGCTTTCATATAGGGATTGAACGGCGTTTTTCTTTTTTTAATTTCCATGCCGATATGAACGCGAATCGGTTACATCCATATTGCATGAAGCCCGCTAGGAATAACACCCAGATCGGTTCACGCTCAGTGTATTCCATGTACGTAGGAATTCTTATCCGAAGTTACACCGATGATATTACATCACGATGTATTTGTTAAAACTGTTTAATTTAAGGACATGGAAGAGTTCTATCTATTCCCAGTGGCCTTTTGAGATTATACTACGACATCGAGAGATACAGCATAAAAAGTCTAAATGCTGATTTGACCCCCGTTAGGGATAACCCTCGGGGTTCGACAGCACTTCAAGAACACGTGCATCAATCGGGAAACGACGGAACTCACTCAGCACGACTTCGACGGTACGAATAGACAAGTGATAAAAACTGCTATAATTCGATAAGAAAAAGGACAGAAATCGCAACGTTAAATTCCATTAGCGTGGAGTGGGTGTGTTCTGATGTTGTGTCTGAACAATATTGTCAAGAAGAAAACCACAGTAATTCCCTCCCTGTAAACAGTAGAAAGGTTCACTGTACGACGCTACAAATAGTCATCAATAATGGTTTTTGCAAATCGGAGGCTTCCTTCTGTATGTTCTGGTTAGGGAACACTGAATAATCCCACATCGATCTGCTGCCCCCATTACAATACAATGGGATCTATTTGTTCTCACTTCCCTACCAATTCCTTATGGTGGTGGCTCCCTAGGCACCCCAGCATACACCGAGCTACATAGTGTCTACATTCTCTTCAGAGAATAGCGTATGTTATTCTATGATAGTTTAAGTTGCGTATCTGATGCCAAACGCACATGCCATACCAGTTTATGTTGACGGGTGAGATGACAAAATACCTTGTACAGTGTAAGTGTAAATTAGATATTTGAGAACAATGCAAATAAACAGACAACATTTCTTGTTGTCAATTTGACATGAACAATTCTACCCTGGAATTGCAGGTCATTTCAATAAATTCATGTCAATATCACATAAACATCCTTCATGTCAAGTCAAATTGTCGTCATTTTTTTACGTGAAATTGACCTGATTTTGAAATCAAGAAAGTTTGCCTGTGTATATGATATATATGTTATTTCAGCAGCCCTTCACGTCAGACCTTCACAGCAGGATATTTCAAGAAGTTTGGATTGAAGTGTTTTGTATACAATAATTCAATTTTAGACTGTTGTAAAGTTTCGTTCTATTTTTAGAGTATTTCAGTCCCCTCTTACCCTCCCCTTTTGTTACTTGAGGATCCCCCACTTCTCCATCTCCATTACGGTTTCATAGAATCATCTCAATCATTTAATGGAAACGAGCCTTGTCGTGTTATGCGCATAACATTTTCAAATTCGCACAAAATTACAATACAGAAACGCTTCATTCAATTATATTTTACAAATAATATAAGAACGTGTCTTCATGAAAATTATCGTTATATCCTGTTATCAAAGTTGTTTTAGATGAAAAATGTTACCTTATCATAATGATGCAGCAGTATCGAGTTATCTGTACTGTAACCTGTATGTATTGCGTAACATTTACTGTAACCTGCATTTGTTACTTTTACCGTATTTGTTACTTTAATCTGTATTTGTTACTTTAATCTGTATTTGTTACTGTAACATGTATCTGTTACTGTAGCCTGCATTTATTACTATAACCTGTATCTGTTGCTATAACCTGTATATGCTACTGTATTTGTTACTGTAACTCGTGTTTGTAACTGTTGTCTGTATTTGTTACTTTAACCTGTATCTGTTACTGTAACTCGTGTTTGTAACTGTTGTCTGTATTTGTTACTTTAACCTGTATTTCTTACTTTAACCTGAATTTCTTACTTTAACCTGAATTTCTTACTTTAACCTGTATTTGTTACGTAAACATGCATTTGTTACTTTAACCTGTATGTGTTACTGTAACTTGTTTGTTACTTTAACCTGTATTTGTTACTATAACCTGTATTTGTTACTATAACCTGTATTTGTTACTATACTTTTTATTTGAGTCTTCAATGACTTTGTAAACAAAGAAACGTGGAGACGAGAGCTTCACGTTTACTGGGGACACAGCACGTGCGGTTACTATGATACAACTTGTTTACCTCTTTTACAACAAACCCCGCCACATCGTTTATCATGACCTCCGTTAAAGCAGTCAATATTCTGTAGAAATTATGAAACAGTTTCCGACAGGAGAATCCAAATCCAGTTGCTTTTAATTAGATATAATTATCGGTAGTTGAAGCATTGCATGGCGTTATTAACAGAAGCTCATTTTACACAAATATCCGGGCAATTCGATTCTTCCCTAACAATTATACTTTGTTATACTTTCACGGTAATTGTTTAATTATAACTACTTCTACAGCCTGATCCTAATGGGTAAACGGCACACTATAATGCATTAAATACCTGCAACAATTTCCTTGATAATTGACAGAATTTGTTTAAGGTTCGGAAACATACAGTGACCTAGTTTGTAAAATCATTCACATCTCTGTTTGTCAGGTTTGCAGAACTTGATTTAAAATGTAAACATTGCCTCATCAACAAATAACGAAAGTTCTTAAACCCGACAAACACTGACATATAACGTACAATATGATCATATTTACTCTTCATACTGGAATAGAATTACTCACTGAAAGACAGGTTGACCACAACAACGACGGAAGTCACTTCCCTGTGTTTTATTTCCGAAACGGAATGAACATTTATTTCATTTTCTTTTCTTTTTCTTTTCTACTTCTAGTGATACCGCTAATGATCCACCTGTTACTCTCATTTCGGCAGCAATATTGGAATTCATCGTTTCCCTGGCTTACTTAGCCCAATGAAGACGATTTGATTAATCAGGCGTGGTGAATATTCTTACCTTCACGAACAAACGCCTGTGTCAGTCAAACCTGTGAGGACGGTTTGATAAATCAGACTAAGAGAGGTTGCAAACAGTACCCCGAGTTACACAGTCATGTGGCAATCTATTTGGTTTGTAGGTCATGATGAAGACATATACACCAATGAATCGTTTTATCCACCACAAGTCATACTCTATTGTACACAGCATTGTACGAACATATTTTATTTGACCTTTGCCCTTGTTGAAACCTCAAACTGAACGAGCATAGTGACAAGTTTGTTCGTTTGTTACGTGTTTAGCGCACTCGCGAAAACTGATTTTCTCCAGATGTGATTTGATCCAAAATGCGATTTGAACCAAAAGCATTCAGTAAAAGGGGAAAACTTTCGTCAAGAAGAACCCCCGAGCTTTAAAAGTGACTTAAGGTCCACCATAACTGATGTCCATTTATGACTTTTGTATCACATACGAACGCAAAATAGTATACCTTAAGCTCAAACCTCTGAAATCATTCAAAGACAACAAAGCTGTGTAACGCTATTAACTTGGTTACTGTGGATTCAATCATTAGTGCATACTACCCTCACAAAAACGACCTCGTGGAAAAGGAAAAATACACTTACCTTAGTGAAGTCGCCGAACATGAAACCTTGCAATAGACCCACGAAGACGACCATGAGGGCCAACAGCTGGCATTTGGAGTCCTTCAGCATCTCCAGTGTCGCCAGGCATAACTCCTTGGATGTGAGGTTCTCACTGTCGTCCTTGGTCTGGTCGCACTGGTCCATCAGCGAGATGAGAATGACCACACCCATCACCCCACACCCCAGGTATATACTCAGCAGCATAATCCGGGTACTCTCTGGAATCATCGTTATAGTATCGGCGGAATAACGGGCCTGGTCTTCCATCCCTTCCTCTATTAGACAATAGGTTGAACCACACGTAAAGTTTGTTGACGTGTTGTAATACTGAAATGTGTTGGAGAAAGTCTTGTTCTGTGACAAGACTAGCGTAGTTATGAGATTTCCCCATATATTGCTTGTCCTGTACAGACCACAAAATATCCCCATGAATTTGTTTATCACTATATCCTGGTCCTGAATGTGGGAATGCTCAGCGTACGCAAGCGCAATGGTGGTAATGGAAGTTGCTTGTGCACTCCACATTGGACCGGCCAAACAGCCGAGCACAATCCCTAATGGGAGCAACATGTAATGCTCAGGATGAAAATTCCCTGCGAAATATCCAGTGAAGAATATGAACGACATGACCATTGTCCACTTGGTCGTTAGTTTCTTGATGATAAATGGCGCAACGATACAAGAAAGGATGGTGGTAAGGTACATGCCACTAAGGGAGACCACTCCCACACCACCTTCCCAGTTCATGGTGCTCTGTAGTCCCTGTAAAGAAATGAACGCTGTAAATATAAACATGAAGGCAAAGCCAAGGACAATGACGTTTTTAAGGGCCTTGGTTTCGCTCATGTCTCTGACGGCCTTCATGGTGGCGGGGTCGTGGGGGAGAGTATGGTAGCTTGTCAGAGTGTATGAGTGGATCGTGCTCCTCCTCCTCCCCTTGTTGTACTCCGCCCCGCCACCCCCTATCAGTGACATTACGTTCGTGTGCCCGTGGGCCAGGGGGTCTACAATCATCTTCTCCTTTGTTATTTCTGTGTCCGACGCCATTTTGGTAATGGTAGATATATTAATCAATCTGTTTCACTATGCTATTACAATCACAGCAAGAGATTTCGTTAACAGTAATGAAATATATCAGTGCTGATGTACGCTGATACACGCTGAAACACGCGTCCACAATTGTCAACAAGTTACGGGGTATTTCATTGAGTTTTTGACGTCTCCCCTCGCCAAGCCGTACCTAAAGTAAAAAAAAAAGTTCTTTCCTCTTCCACGAATTTCTGTTAGAAAATAAAATCGGAATGATTAATATCTAACTATTTCCGCCTATTTAAATCTCGAGGGTAAATCGACACAACTGTTCTATATTTGGTAGTCTGTTACATCCGATTTGACGCCATCCCGTAGAGTTCTTTTGGAAAGTGTAAACCAATGCTGTCTAAATGATGCCATATTCAACACACATCGGTAAGACCTCACCATGATTCTGTCGTCGGCAAAAACAATAGCATCCATCCGCAAATCAGCTCCGTGTGATGAATGGCGTTGTTAAAGACGCGTGCGTGCTGTGAGAGCGCTGACGATTACTGATTTATCGTCCAACTTAAGCTTCAGAGGGACGATTATTCAGTGATGTAGAATTGTGCGGACTTACCAGAAGCCGCCAGAACACGCTTAGCGTCTAACGACAACTGTTGTTACAGAGTATTACGTCCAAACAGATAAGGCTTCGTTTATGCAAACTCGTGTGTTAAATTCCATAGCTGTATTCAACAGGAGGTGGCCATGGAGGTAAACTTGATCTGGATCCCAAACACGCGAGGGACGTTGATTTACCACGCGGTTTATATCGACAAAACAATGATGATATCTCTTTATAAGCGAAGGATGAAGAGATAGACTTTCACTTTACATAAAACAGGTTATGTCTATTAACTTAATGATAACACATTGTGTCCGATTGTAAAACTTTCATGAACATGGGATGAATACTTTGATCACAGAAGTCCTGTCTGTCTCCCTGGTGGAGTTATCGCATCAATACAAGTACAGCCTTTGGGTTCCAGCTGATGTATGACCTTTGACCTTTCACGTGTTCACTTATTTCGATACCGGGTGTCAATATATTTGTTTTGTGTACATTACTCGTTTCTATCGAAAGTATTCCTCATTAAGTATCACATGAAAACAAGCTTAATTAAGTAAATTATAAAAGACGAAAATGGAATGTTTTATATTCGGACGTAAATCACTGTCAATTACAAACAATCATACGAGTATGATAAATATTGGAAATGTTTGACAATTCGCATCACTGATGTTACCGGAACGTAGGTTCGTTCCTATTACGTACTATCCAGAAAAGTATGGAACAAACTTTTCTGTGTCAAAAATTACAATTCCTCCATCATGGCGGACGTAACATTTCCTGTTGATAGTTCTCCTTAGCCACTGTTTTGATTGCTGACGGAGGGTCCACGCTAATTAAGTTAGTCCATCATTAGCCGGGTACGGATAGCCATCTCCTAACAATTGGGTTTTCCGTACTCTTGATCATTAAGAAGAATGACGTCTGAGTAAGTCATCGCTTATAGATATGGCAACAGCCCTTCGTTTTCAAACCCGATTGAATAGTACGATCTGCTATTATTTTGGTGAATACTTTTATATGTATTCACTAGTTAGGAGAGTTTTACAGGAGTTCCGTAATGACAGCACCAGACTCACGTGCAGCAGCACTTGTGCGAGGATTGTGTAATTGGTGGTTTGTCTATTCACTGTAATCGGCACACACGGCGGTCTGACACCTCTGATACGGCACTAACAAATCGTAGTCCTCCCTGAAAAGTATGCTGTATCGAACGCTGTTTGGGCAACGCTCCAACCAAGGGATGGTATCAAATGCATCGAACGCCAAGAGGTGGCGAGACTAGAAAGTCCAGTACAAGTGTGGTATTTCCCTGCGTCAGTTCTCAGGCGGTATGGCATCCAGCAGCGCTCTCTGAAATATTGCAAAAAATACACAAGGTAAAATAGCCATAAAAAAGATAAAATAATTTGATTTTTCATTCATGTTACATTACATTAACCCGGACATCCGGTGCTGCGGTCATTTTTGGTAGACCAATTCATAATGTATTAACGTCAGCAATACAGCAATAGTCAAACAAACATTTAAATCTTCTTACAACAATACTTAACCCAACCAGGTACTGATACTACATATATCATATACCAGCTTCGAGAACTCTATGAGCATAGTGTCCAACGTGTTAAATGATTATCAGTTAAATAATAAAATAGGTACTACATTGTGTTTACAGTCACGAATCATGTTATTCCTCGAATTTATTAATTGTTATTGTAAAATAGAATTCAACACAGAAGCAAGTATTCAAACACTATGATTTTGAAATAGACCTAATCATTAAACAAACAACCTTCCCGATTGTAACTATAAAGATGAGACTGTTATACGTAAGTTGTGATATTTTATATTTGAATATCCATCATACCATCTTATGTAAGATAAACAAGTAAATAGTTCCTACAGATATTGGTTCGCTATAACTTTATAACGATACATTTTAACAGATTATTGTAATTATATTAGTTGTGTATGTATACGTTCCCTAGTACAGATATATAACTTATATATGGTACTCTTATCACATATGTTGTATATTGTTATACATGTGAATAAATAGGACAAAACAAAGCATACACATGTATATAATAAAAATACCATTTACACATGCTTCACTGTTTCGGAATTATCGATTCAATTATTAAGAGTGTATTTTTGAATCAAATTTAAAATTAATGACCTTACCAACGACTTCCGTCATTTGTTCCAGTATTAGGTCAATTAACCGGGTTGTAATTGAGAGAATGTAATACGATGTCACTTACAATTTGAAAGACAGATAGTTTAATCACCATCATCAACGTGTGAAACACAATAAACCTGATTACATTGTTCCTGATGTAACAATAGCGACAATGGTTCAAATATCTGGACGCTCAACAACAATAAACCTGTATTATCCCCTCAGTAATAAATCGTGCTCTTTTTTGGGTTATATCTGTTAAGGTGTTGCTGCAGTTCTGTCAGAAAACTAATTGCTGCATGTTGCGTGTTAAAAGCGACCACAAAATTCCTCAAGTCCAAGAAATAACAGATAACCATAAAATATAAAGGCTTTATTTCATTTTTTAAATTCAATTAACACAATCGATCATTCGAATTTGTTTTCGGGTTTAATTAGTATTACTAATCTACGGGGACCATGCTTTAATTAAAAGCACAAATGCATTGCATGTTTGAGAACGGAACATAATTGCTCCAAACGAATTGTTAAACCCTCATCTGTTATCGGAGAATTCATGTGTTTCGAGCCCTCATGTAAAGGTATGAAATATTCCACTAAACATTGTGATACAACGTTAGAGCAGATCCACCGGTTGGTGTGCATTTACTCATTTCGTTGGTTAAGTACACCTGGTAGTCAGTTTGGCGTACTTGTCACGATCTCCTAGCGTGAGTTCCTACTGTGGTCGGAACCGTCTAGAAAGATTTTCTTCTCGTGTAATAAAACATGCTTACTAAACTATTGTATTTGCACGCGAAGACTTGGTATTGTAGCACATGGCTTATGAGTCATACATGTCTTCTATATATACATATATCCTTCAGTACTGGGGGACAGTCTGATTGATTTGTAAGTATGTTTACGGTTTTGTTACTCGCTAATCTGTGTCTATAGTTGTGACGTTTATTTCTTATTCTTCGTTCTTATAGAATTGTTCGTTGTATTTTCTTTGCCAATAATAAAGCCATGCATTGGAATTGTGGGGTTAGACATGAACACAATACAACAGGGAATACATGTCGGAAGCGTAACTGTCCCTCTAGATGAATCCTTCTTGATCAACATTACTAGACAGGGTTTATCTTACATCGGTTAGTGTATTATTTTGATATGTTGTATAGTAGTTGTATAAGCATAGTGATGTGGAGATGACCAAGTCAGTGTTGATATCGGATTGAACATCTTAGGACGTAGCATTCTGTATAGACGCCATTATAAAGTGCCCGCTAGCTTCCTTATACAATTGCACGGACAAATGATATTTATACAATAAAACAAATCCCAGAAATGTCCCCATTGTTTGTAAGTGTATCTTGTCTAAACTCCGAATCCATGCGACAGAATATTCCATTTTCTTCATGTTATATGTTTTTACCTTTAAGAGTATGTGACAAGAGAACTTCAATTAAAATTTCAATTTGGTTTTTGAAAAATAACACTTCGTGGCTACAAGCGTAAATCTAAACACATATCAGTGGAAGAATGATAGCAATTAATTATTATGATCCCTTAGCATTGTTTTTGTCTCTCCTTAGATCTCAATCTTGTCATTTTCTATCCGCTGTGAGTTCCGATGACGTCATTGCACGTATTTGTTACGGTATAATTGAATGTCAGATAAATAAACAGACTGCTCGTGTGCACCAACAATCATTAACCTAAGCATCACTACCATTTGATTGGCTCATCCTCCCTAATCAGCCACAATTATAATTCGAACTTGATATTTTGAAGATGATAATTTTTGTTTGCATATCGGTTGCATTCCCAGTGAGACGTTTAATGACGTCATCGGGGAGGCTTTAATTTGGATTACAGACACGTGCATACCAATCGAAGTGTTTTGTTCGATCACGCACGTAAACGTGTGAAATAGTCCATACAAAACCAGCCTCTTCAGGACTCTCTTGTTCTTCTTTACTTTTATCTTTGTTTTATAGGAATGAGATGTTCCATTAGGACTAAAGGATTACTTCCACTACTGAAAGGCACGAGAACACAAGGTAGTACAGAGCTCAGTGAAGAGAACAACCTGCCAACGAGATGATTGACTGTGACCCGTGTATCATTATTAAAGGATTAGCTTTCTATTTTGGTCAGGTTTTAAGGTGATCACGTGTAATAGTCGGCGAAGCCATCTATGATTTTCCTCGACCAAAATAGAAAACTATTTCTAATGCTTACGGTGTTTTGCTGTGAATGGATCATAACTATTTAAGCCTTTAGTTTGATCACCAATACTTTTACCATATTAACGTATGCCCGTTTTAATAAGAGTAACATTCTGAAATTTGCATAAAACTCCGTCCATATCTACCACTGATTACATCACACAATCGTGTCTGGTTCGAGGAAAATCCGACCAATTGTATTGTTGTTGACGTCATGAAATTTTGAAACGTCACGTTGTATGGTCAGGTTATAAGATGTACATTTCAGTTCTCGGGTATATTGTTTGTCGAGTGAATGTCAGTGTAAACTATACATATTTCCTGATCTTTGTTCCGTATGTAATTGACTGATTTGTGATCATTATGTCATTATTAACAGAAGCGTGATCACAATTTCTAAACTTTTATTTATTATGTTTTCGGTATATTTTTAGTTTATAGTTTATTTTAGTATGTATAAGACTTTTTTATTTATAATATTTCTAGTAACAACAAACATATGTTTATGATTTTAAAGTATTACAGAGCTAATTCTATAAAGAGTTCGTACACACGTTGAGCTGTATAGCACAAAGCTCGCCAATCCATGGTACGTCACCCTATCATGTACGTGGGTGTTTTGTTTTAAAATAGAAAGGCCTCAAGGATAGTATACAGCCGTTTGAGACGCGTTGTTTACATTGATTGTTTATGTTTATGTTTATGACATGCTCATATATGATAAAAGTAAATGTGTGGCTGTTCAAGAGACTTAACTAAAATCTTACTAATGACGAAGATTGTATCATCATCTTTGGAACAGTAAAGCTTAAAATGCCACACGGTTTTAACCTTTCAATGTCATGCATTGGTAAATGAGTGCACTTGATAGTTTAACGAAATTCTTAACATATTTTTTTTAACTCTGAATACTGAATAAACATACAGCTAGGCCACTAAGTAATTACACTGATACGTTTGTTACAGCGCGTGACAGTTCAGGTACTCTCATTTACATATTTGTAATATCTACCGGAAGCTGCAGCTTGTTTTCGCTATCGATTTGGTCCACCTACCCATACACATAAATGTGCATGATTTTCAGTTTGACCATGTAGTCGTCCATATACACATTTGTGTTAGCTTTTGTCAGTGCGACTAGTGTTGTCACTTATCGTCAACATATTGTGATATATCGTTATAGAACTACTACCTATATAGTCCTGGTAACGTAATAATATCTATCTAGACACCACTGCACAGTTAGCTTATAGTCAATGGGGCTAAAAGAATAGTCCCTTTCCTTGATGGTATGGCAGAGAAATCTCTAACCGTCATGGTGTTTTTTTATTGTCTTATCTGATGTTCTTTCGAGAACTCCAAATAACCACGATGTGGATGGAGATTTCTTTGTAACATTCTCAAGATAGGGGATGATTATTTTTCTCCCATCACTATGTTAAAAACAATATTGTTCAGTACTTGCAATCTGTTTTTGAATCATTGATTAGCATATGACCTATCCAGTCGAGAGCTGATTGTGACGTCATATCTGATTGTTCCCGTGACGTCATTTTACTGTTTTGTTTTCACGTCCTAACTGCCATATGTACCCTAGGGGAGAAATCATACCCTATTGTGTAACAAAAGAATCATAAACAGGTAATTCGGGACAGAATGATGTGGACGTTGGGGGATTACTTTACTATCAATGTGGCAATGTGATCATATCTACCTAGACCCCTCTACTTATCTGATCATCAACATTAGGTGACAAGATGAGGTGTCGCATCATGTGACACTCCATGTAAGGACGAGACTCTTCCATTCCCTAACTACACTACTATATCGACCCATCATCATTATACATATCACATGATGTATATGTAATGAATGAAATTTAAAAAATGGTAATGACAATAAATGAAACAAAAGGTAATTGTAAACGTGAAATGTTAGTAAAGTTTCAAATCTAAGGGATTGATTACATATCTAAAATGGTTGGAATAGAAACGAATACATTGAATACATCTCTAGAATGGCTATAGATAGAATAGGCAGTGGATTGATTTGGTTTGTTTAACATCCCCATAACAGCTAGGTCATTTAAGGACTAGCTAGGTTTGGAGGAAAACCGGAGCATCTGGAAAAACACCCGACCTGCCAGTGGGGGAGGGTTAGTTTAGACGATAAGACACCTAAACCACTCGGACACCGCAACCCATTGTTGGAGGGTTAGTTTAGACGATAAGACACCTAAACCACTAGGACACCGCAACCCATTGTTGGAGGGTTAGTTTAGACGATCAGACACCTAAACCACTCGGACACCGCAATCCATTGTTGGAGGGTTAGTTTAGACGATAAGACACCTAAACACGCAGCCGACGCGTGCCCGTTCACATGCAATGGATACATCTTTAAGCGGATACGGACTAAAAATTGTAAAATTGTAAAAACAAAACTGATACAGTTAACATATAGAATCCAAAAAACTGGTGCGAAGAAGTTTTATTGCAGTGAAAACATAAGTATACATCGACCTGTCTCAGGTTGTATTACCTTCCTTATTACACTCGTTTGATGTTAATATCAACCAAGCTTACGTAACGTTTGACTGTAATTGCTCTAATGTACACTATGTACCAGATCACACTGGGTACGCGGAACCCCGGTGGGTGTTTTACTGCAAGTATTTATCATAGCTGAGGTATGTGATAAGTACGCCACCATGCTGCACGTGCGATCAGCTGTAAAATCTCGGGATGTCGTATTACCTGCTATCTATTCCAGTATGATAAATCACTTTCCCAGCGCGTGTTTGATTGCAATAATTCATCACCCCTGAATTATACAACATGTGCACATTTCTTCAGTTTGTGTTTAGTTACTGTTGTAGCGTCATGATAGCTTGCTCAGATCAAAGTTGGTACGAGTGATTGTGTTACATACATGTATGTTTTTAACTCAACATTATACCCTATTCATGTGGAAAGGAAAATAAAATCGATATTTGTTCATCTTTTATGAGAAGAAAAATGATCAGAAATAAATGAAAACATGCCATGCTCGCAATTGTTTCCGGCAAGGTGGAATAACAATGCAAACAGGGAGAAATCCATAATTTAACTGTCAGTAATATTAGAATGAATACCGATCGTAGCTCTGCTCAACCTCTATATATTTTGTTACAGTTTGCTTCGCATTCTGCAAGATTTCCCTGGAGACAGATTTTACCGAAAAAAGTATGGAAGGGAACATGCATCATGGTTTGGCAAAGAGCTATTCTTCAACGTGACCGATAACTGGATTGTATGTTCATGCAGTGGGGTACAACACAACAGTTAGCAGCTTTGATCACCCCAGCATTGGCCTGCTCCAGGCCACTTGGTGATCATTAGATGCGCTTAGTGTGGTGACCTCCTACGGAATCAGAGGTCTTCTTCAGTGCCGCCTTTAAACGGACATAGACGAGACCAAACCGAATATTATGCGACTTTTCAGTACTAGGTTGTCTGTAACTATACCACTGCTATTGTTATGACTTTGTATAACTGGTACGGCATCGTAAATCCTACAAAGAGGCAGCAGTAACCCAGTTTGTACCTGTGCACATTCGGGGAAAGAAATTACCTATTGTATCGAATCAACTAATTTTGACGACCCCCGAAAAATGTATGGTTTTCTTTTGTGTTTCTGCGTACGGGACATTGGAGAAATCAAAACTGATCAGGCGCTTCCTTTGTTGCACTTACGACTTCTATCTTTGCTTTTCCTTCTCTCCCTTCTCTAATAGTTGGCGGTCCCCCCTAAGCGCCTCGGGTAGGCTCGTTGTCAGAGTTATGTGACCAGATATAGTGTCATGTTACTGTGTCCATATTATGACACTTAATTCCAATCGCAACATAAAAAAAAAAGTCTTACATATTTTTGTTAGTATCTTTTGGAATCAAAATTTCACGTATTACACGTTGTTTTGAGATAGCGGTTATCAAGGCACAAGTGCTTGTACTACGTGGTCTATAGTAAAACGTGTATGTTAGAAAGCTTTCGCTAAGTACATGGCCATGGTAACACAAACAACTATTAAGGAATTTACAAAAATAATAAAATACACATTCGAACATGTGTCTTGCCTTAGTGAAGAATGGCAGTCATAGCACTTTGCATAAGAGAAGATATGGCAATAATTGGGGAGAAGGAACTCATCGAAGTCTATCAATACTAGGAACCTAATGAAATACATGAATATGTAATTGACGAATACGCGCAATTAATATGGCCATTATTTACAATATTATACTTCGATTTCTATGTGTAAACGTCGTATACAACATCATACGTATAGTAGTAAACTTTACGTAATGGTATACATTGTTTCATAACGTATTATTAGTAACGATTAAGAGCATTGAATGGTTTAATCATAATAGAGATATAATCAACAGTAGTGTTCTAAGTATCAAAAGACCTAGAGTAGGATTCGAACCCTGGACTTCAGATTGTTATACTATCGCCCAACCGATTGTGCTTCCTGGTCAATGGAAGTATACAGGCCCAACTTTGCTGCAGGTATATCCAAAACGCAATTAAGTGAAGGTTGCTGTGTTTCCGAAAAACTACAGTGCATTGGGACAATGATCCTTAAATTATTATATGGAATAAATTCAGGCAACAAGGATAGGGCCTCTTACAGGATCTAACTGTTGGAAACAATACATAATTAACAAAGAACGGAAGTACATGTTATGATATGTTCATTGTCGAGTGCTCAAGATCTGAGTGATTTTGATAAGCGATATTCTCAAACATGATTTCCCCATACATGTGTAGGCAAAATTATATAACTAAGTTGTAAGTTCATACCTTTGTTAAGACTTGAGCATAACTTGTAGGAATCTAGACCAGTGTTGACAAAGACAGACATCGAATGATTCGCCAATGTTGACAGATCTAAAACGGTAGTTGCTGTTACTGCATATAACAGCCATTCATCCCCACAAAAACATTCTTTGACTTCAACATGGTCAATCACAAGTACAAAAATATGGCAATTGATATGAACTAAAAAATGCACAATCAGCCAAACCGCCAACAGGAACTAAGGGACGCCGCTCCCTGAGTTGTATATTGTAAACAGACCTTGCCGCTGTAATGGTAAATCTATATGTATCCTCGTAAACAAAGATGGACACAGTCGTAAACACTGTCGCAATAAACAGCAAATCATAATTAATTTGATAAATCTGCTAATTGTATTGACAATATTTTATTGACTTCAAAGCGACACTAGTTATAAAGCTCCGTTATTCGCCAACAGCATCGCAGACGTACGATTAATGACCCAAATCCATTAAATATCTACGGATTCGAGGTAATATAACGGAACCAGATCAACTGTTAAAGCATTGTCATCTTCTTTCATCTCAAAACATATTTTTCTTTTGAAGGTTCTTCAATAAAATATCAAAATTAACTGATATTTTCTATGACTTCTTATTTCAAATGACGATTTTTAATCTCAAATAGAGATACTTAGCTGTAGCCAGATTGTTTTAAACGCATGTTAATTAATGAAAATGTTACATTGAATTTTTGTTGAAAGCTAACCTGGTTAGACTAGGGAAAAAACTGGACAAGTGTTATTAGGGACAATTCCGGAACAATTCCGATTGGCATGAGTTGGCGAGAAGGCTGATAGCCTCAAATACAATATGGAGAGATGAATTAACAGATGTGACAATAACCTGGCCCCATTATTGATGGAACCGAAGTCACGTGTTTATATAAGACGATGTACGAAATATGATAATTCTAAAACCTGCAAGATTTATAACTATGTAAATTTTGTATACATATTATACATTGGTTTAAACTATTTATCATTGTTTGAACATTTTCAGATTTATAGTGAAATCATAACGCTTATATTTTGTATAAAAAATATATCTCATATATAACATTTTTGCTATTTTTCATCGAAAATTGACCAATAGGAGAGCAGTATCTATTGGGAAAAGCTGCGATATTGATTGCAAGGTTGTTATGTGCTGTCAGTTTAGCAACAAGTTGTCTATTGGAAATCTAATACAGTGTTATTTGGATTTCCTTGTTGATTAAAGACCACCGATCACATTAATGCACTAACTACTTGTTATCAGGTCTGTGATGGGTTGTATTCAGTTCAACTTATACTGTGTGTTGTTTCTGTAAGAAACAAAACGGTATTGTATATTCGTATATAGTACAGCTTATAGCAACATTCAGAAAAACAACACAGAACATCAGTCCCTCACTCGTTATATTGGTGATCTGTGTTCAAATATCACATTTTGGATCTCAGTTCTAGTATCACAATGGTAATCCGTGTTCAAACAATGTATCATAGTAGGTGAACAAACAATGTATCCTATTAGGTAAACAAACAATGTATCCTATTAGGTAAACAAACAATGTATCCTATTAGGTAAACAAACAATGTATGATATTAGGTAAACAAACAATGTATCATATTAGGTAAACAAACAATGTATCATATTAGGTAAACAAACAATGTATCATATTAGGGAAACAAACAATGTATCATATTAGGGAAACGAGTTACATATTAAGTTAATTATCTGAGTTTAAGTAGCGAGTCGGTGTTTAAATAACATACATATATGTTTTTTCAAATATTCTTTGTAACAGTTTTAAATGCAACCATCTGTGTTACCTATATTATCGATGACATGTAATGGTCTCCCTTTATTGTGATCAATCTTAATTGAAGAAACGAGGATTCGGTCACAGCCACACTGATTTTCTGCAGGAGTAATTGTCGGTTATGCAACCCCAATTGGTATAGGAGAACTTCTTCGTAGTTAATGCACCCCCGTTTTCAGTATCGCCATTCTCCCGAACAATTATATCAGCTACCCGTCCTCGTTTGACTAATACTTCCGGCTTAGTGGTCAGATAGTAATTATTAAAGGATTGACACACGTCAAAGAATCGAATTAGTCAACCAGTAGAGTTACTCCATCCCTAGTATCACCGGGTAAAATTTGTAGAAAATAATGGTCAAAGTTCTGAATCCTAGATGATATATATATTTAAAACAATTATAATAAAATATATATAAAAATTTCCATTTTACTCCGAATATGTAATTAACCTGATGACGTCTTACACAAAACCTGATGACGCCTGACACAATCCTTGATGACGCCTGACACAAAACCTCAAGACACATGACACAATACTTGCTGACACGACACCTAATAACTAAGATACCTATGAGTGAAACAGATGTCAGATAACTTGTGTTGTACACCTAATTGTTACCCCTACTATCAGGAATGACACTTGTGTAGTTGACCCAGCTGTCTACAAGGTGTAACGCGACCTATCGAGACCTGTCAAAGTCAGCAAAGGTCTAATCGCGGTCCGGAAGCCAATAGCAGCTGAAACGACACTGTATCCTAGCAATAGATGAATTGTCTCTATAATTTTTCCTCAAACACAGTGCAACGTGTACGAAGCCTCTGCTAACAACCCCATGATTATGTAACTAAGTATGATCATTTCAGACTTCAAATTAAATACTGGTACTGTTCTTTATTTATGGTATAAAGGTATTCCAACTAATATATAGAGGATAACAGATTGAATTAGTATACCATTAATCAGATTGAATGGTTATTTAATACACTCTTGATAAAATCCTATTTTTGTGAAATTCTTGAATAATGGGAGAGTATTGATGAGCGGAACCTAACTTTCCCACTAAAACGTTAGCTGGACATTAATAAACCAGATAAGTCGTGAGGCTGTACTTGATACCGTTAGGTTTACATCACAGAAGGCTGACAAAACAAAACACAATACTGTAGGTTACCAGTGCGATACTAATTTCAAGGGCCTGTACTTTAATTGGAAGAAGGAGAGGAAGCTATGTAACACAGTTGGACAATAAAGCAAAAAACAATAAGACAGTATTTTCAGTGTGTTCATTCTATTTTCATTCTCAAAGATTTAATCATTTGTTCGTATATTCATTCATGCTACTTTATCATTCATGTTTCTTTAACATTCGTGTTTTCGCTTTGTCGCCTGCCAAAAGACGCCAAACGAAAAAAGTAAAAAAAAAAAAATAACGGAAGACGATACCCCGCAACAGCAAAATTACGAAAAGAAAATTAAAGATAAGATAAAAAAGCGAAAAGACGACACCATCTGCAGAAAAAATACGCCAATGCGAAGAAAATAAAAAGACAAATCTTCTCCCCAATGCTGCGTTTATTGTTTGGCGCATTTACATTTTCAGTGTTTTGCTTTTATTGTGTCCAGTTGGTGTGTGTTCGTTGGTGACAAAGCGAAAATACGAAACGCCATGTTTAACCCACCGTTTAGTATTGATATATTTGTTTAAAATGGAAACAGTATCGTTTTATCCGCCATCCCCAGACACATGTAGAGTAACATGCCTTGGTAGTCCAGGTTAACATGAAATGCTGACTTGCAATGTCAATAAAACACATGTATCATTCATTATCGACCTCCGATACGGAAAACATCTGTCCTGTACGCAAACAGATGACGTCATCCCTCGGCGGTATTAACCTGTTGGCGATAACAGGACTATTTATTACGAAATCTGGAGTGAACATGCATTTCTTGTTTCTCGTTATTTATCACAAAAAGTCACAACCATATCATGTGTTTGATTTTCCAGACGACATTAGGCCATAGTCTCTGGCCTGTTTCCCATTGGAGTTCTGTAATTCCTGATAAACGGCCATACTTTAGGATGTCAATTGAAGTTGACATAAGCGACGTCCTATATCTCCATAGATTGACTGTATAACATGCTTTACTCAATATGATTATCAATGAACTCGAGGTACTCGAGGAAATCGTGACGGCCATTAAAAATTGATGCTTTATTGTCTTTTGGGAAATAAATCTCACCGTGTCCGGCTTAATACTATTGGTTAAAGACAGTATAAATATTACTTTAACTGATCAATGATGACAGCCTTGGACCTCGATATGTGTCGGACCGTAACTGATTGTGACATCCCTAACCAATGGTTATCCGTTGGTAGAGTCAGTCCGTCATCCTTAAAACCACAACAACTTTTCTTAGCAAACAGTGTACAACCTGATGAAGACTTTTACCTGTACAGTATGTAGTTAGTTTTCGTCGAATCATACCTGTACACTGATACCGTTATAAAATTGAATGCTGTCGATGTACAAGATACAAGATACAAGAATTTATATTTAGAGTCGTGTTTGTAACAATGCAAATTTAGCTCAGAAGAGCTATTCCTACG
>JAUMHH010085873.1:12077-22189 GCA_032359455.1 Chlamys rubida
ACAATGATCAAAAGCATTACGAGATACCCTCATACTGAATACAAAGCATTACGAGACACCCTCACACTGAATACAATGCCGCCTAGGTTAAAGGGGGAAACACTTAGCCATTAAAACTTATACGGGATTTCCAACTATCTCCCTGATAAATTAATCAAACTTTCTCTCTTAGTTTCTTCATACTGGTTAAGAACATTCAGAAATGATTCCTTGTAATTAAAACCCGTGCATGTTCGGGAATGGATAGATCTGCTGCATCCCACTGCACCTGTATCGTAAAAGGCTACAACATTGACCTTCTGCTTCCACTGCAACAGTTGGGATCCTATTCGTTTTCCTTTCTTCTTTCTTTTCTATCTACTTTCTCTTTCCGGTGGTGTATATGACCCTGGCTGTTGCGAGGACGTTAAATCCTAAACACTCCTTCCTCCTAGTTATTAAGAATTAAAGTGTTGACAGATATCATAACCGGTAGCGCAGTGGATCAGCTCCTACTCTATAACTAAGATTTCCGGGGATCATATGAACGTAGATGAGATATCAAACTGAATAAATTTCTTTCTTTATTTCTTTTCCTCAATCGGCTCTCACACCCCAACATCTTGTTTAAGAGTGTTTGTGTCCAAGTTCACTAGTATGTTCCTAAAATTGCATCCTTTTGACAAGCATACTACTGCAAGTCAGAAAAAAATGTTGGATAAATTGTAACTTTTTTTCAACAAATAGCGCTGTGACCACCTTACAGAGTGATGTAACACACAACAGCAGCCTTTGATGTTTTCAAAAATAAACACAACTCTGATGTAGTTTAATTTATGTAAGGGCTAATATAACAAATGGGATTAGTTGATCTTCAGCTTTATATTTGTTTTACATTTACCTATAGTATGAAATTAATAGTCACCTAACTTCTAGACTCTGATAAACATGACAAGCATTTATTTCGCTTTCATTGTTAGTTTTTTCCGTAATCGGTAACCGCATTACAATATCCTGTTCTGGCGTTATTATTGTCATCACTTGTTTCAAGTCAAAAATGCTTTAAAATCCAGGAGATCTCTGAAATATGTATAATTTTGACATCTTCACTGAAAGACTCCGTTTACGTAAAAGAAGTTGTACCATGTATGATGATAAGGGAAAAGCCTCGTTCACTGTGTATTAGGGATTATCTTTTTGTACCGAGTTTTAAAATCGAATTTTGTACCTTTGTATTGATGTTTTTTAACCTTAATATTTTTGCATATCCAGAAGACATCATAGAAACGAAGAGCCCCAGTATCGACCTTGAGGACTACCTATGTAGTCTCACTTTGGAAAACTTGATTGGATTTCCGGAACCAGTGCGAAAGCAGCTGAAAGGTATGCAACTATACTACATGTATACTTGAGCAGGACTATTACTAGCACTCGAACAAGTTGTTAAATTGCTTGAGCAAAGGCAAATTGAGGCGTAAGTACTTTAATGAAATAACACATCTTGTTCAGTCTGAAGATATTTATATTTTGGTCAATAAACAATGTAATACAGTGAACGTTGTAAAGTGATATAGTATTGAAACTTTTCAGAGCTGGTTCATTTAATTTATTACAGATATTGTGGATCAATTGGATTCATCAACAGAGGAGGTTTTAGGAAAAAGTGAGTATTTCGATATACTAATGTAGTGGAATTTTTCGCGGGGTGAAAATGCCCGTGTTTTTTTGCATTGAAAATTAATCGCGAAAATTTTCCAAATGCGGATATATATATTTACATTTTAGAACCATTGTTAATGACAAAACTTCTACACCTCGATATGCTCAAAGACTAACAGCAAGAACACTTCAACACTCGATAATTTCTTTTTCTACAGTATATTCTTGTATTATAAATAATTGATACTAAAGTGGAACTTACATTGCATGATTTGCATCGTTGTTTTACACAATAAATATATATTCCAATGTAGGTTGTGCAAGTTTGCGTTCTATGTTGATGCAAGATGAACTGTTGATATATCATTTGTGTCAATAAACTCTGAATACATTTACTTACAATCTATAATTGTTAAATGTTAAATGTGATTTGTGATTTCTACAACCGCAAAACAAGGAGCAACGCTTAACAATACCACCTCCTAGAACTAGTTTGATGGGTTTTACTATGGATAGTTACCAAAAGAAATATCATTAGCACATGTAATCTTATTTTGTGTTATTATTGACGACAAACAAGAAAGTATTACAAACGAGTGTATTTCTATATAAGAGGTTAAATCTATATTGTTTGGTATCAAACGTGCAGGCTAGGTCATAAATATTTAAACATAACATCTTACATGCAATATTTTGTATGTTACAGAACAACCAGAATCCTCAATGTCGCCATCTCGTTTCCGGTATGAAATAGGTTTGTAGTTTGGTACATTTTAGCTATTTTATTTTATTTTGTGACGCTGGAAAATACAAATGTAATAGTCTTTTTAAAGAAAAACACGAAACCTTTTGATAAAGTAGGTCCTCCCTTAATGTTTGATTAATCTATTGATATATTTTCAATCGTTAAACAATGTGAAAGTAGCAATAAATGTACTACCTGTATTACTTTACTAACTAGGGTATCTAAATCATATAGACCCTCAGTCTTCAATTATCAAGAATAAATTACCTTCAACCAAGACAAATGGGCCTTAAAGTTCTCGGAAAAAGATATTCCTTTATCAAAATCTTATTCTAGAAGCATTTTGAAAACAGGGAGAACATACATTATTAATATTTAAGTGATATTAAATAAATTCAAATGTCTTTAAAATGATGTTATATTCATTTTATATTGTTTATACTGTTATAATTATTTTATAATATACTCCTCCATTGGTTAAATACCGATTTTTATCTTTCATTAAAATAATGTCTTAGCATTGAGGCAACTAAAACAACACAAGACTATACATACCTCTTACTTTAAACGAGAACAAGCGTGCCTTATTTTCGGATAGAGTATATTTCTTACTTTGGGGTTTTTCCTTTAAATTGTGGGAAAAGACACGACCAACCTATTCTTATATTTAGTGTTTTTCCTGACAATAAAAAAAGCTGTTCGTAATTATACATTATAAATCTTCGAAAAATATACTGTGTAAAACTTGCACGTTATATGTAAATCAATGAAAAATATATCAAATAACAAAGGAAAAAAATCATTTCGAAATGAACAAGTATGCGAAAGATACCATCATTACAGTGACATCAGAGGAGGACCTACTTTTAACATTAAAATTTGTTTTAAACTCACTTATGTAAATAGTTCTCTTTAAGAAAAAAGTCAACTTTGATAATAGTTAACTTTGTGCATTGTTAGATTGTACACGTATGTTCGATTGTTTTTATTACTTTGTATACGCCCCTGAACCACACTTAAACTAGTTTGTCCATCATTTCTATTTTGAAAAAACCTGAAAACTTCATAACGATTCTCTGATTAAAAACATATCCGAATATTTCTTTGGTTTATTGTTTTCAGAAATGACCAGTATCACATTAGACCAGCATGTTTCACCAGAAAACGTTTTCCAGGACACTGAAAAGTTGCAGGATTCGTTTCACCTTTTGGACACTAAACACGTACTGGTGCTATACGGAATAGCAGGAAGCGGGAAGACAACCCTTGCGTATGAAGTGATGTACCACATGCGTGAAGAGTATACTCCAATTATACTGTCAAAACCTGACCAGCTTATAGATATCAGACCTTGTGATAAAGTCATAGTCTTCCTTGACGACATCATAGGAAGGTCTGCCTACTCAGTCGATGCCGCCAGTATATGGTACAAGGCGTTTGAGACTATTTATATCTTATCTCGGCAAGGTAGTCCACGTTTTATCCTGGCATTTCGCGAAAACGTATTTGCAGACTTTCGCCAAGATACAGAAGTGTTTCACAGCAAACTGTTCTGTGATGAGAACATTGTGAGTGTATCCTGTATGACTTCGCCGGAAAAGGAAGCACTGCTAGAAAAACATTGCATCCATAACGAAGTGTCTTTGTACTATGGAAGTGAGCGCGTTCCGGTAAAACGATCTTCAAAAAGCCTTGATAGGAACACGTTCAAGCAAATTTGCATCACCCAACCACTGACAGGATTTCCACAATGTTGCTTTCTGTTTTTCGCAAATAAGGTATTTTTTGAAATGGGAGAAGACTTTTTTAGGCGCCCTGACCAATCACTTATTTCAAAAGTCGACCAGCTCAGGAAGTCAAAAGATGCGCAATGTCGATTGCAGTACGCACTCTTGGCGTACATGATGTTGGTCGATGGACCTGTAGACCTACATGCACTGGCTGAGAATGCAGACTTTGAACAAGTTACAGGTGACCTCGATCTAAAAACGATCACGTCTAGCAAGCTTCTTGATTGTGTGGAAGAAGACACTGTACGAAGTTTGCTGCAAGTGATTGGTGGACAAGATACAGTTGTTTTTAGACACCAAACAATCAAAGAAGCGGTATTTCTATCATTCAGCAGACATTTCCCTGACAAGATTTTGCAGAACAGTGACCTTCAGCTCATAAAAGACTTTTTCAGAAGTAAGACATACGCTCGGAAAACGGGTGAAGTGGTTGTAACTCTTCAAGAACGCTGCTACACCACACTTTCCTTTAGAATTATAGACGAAATCATACAGAAAAACAATTGCAATCTGTGTGTGGGTTTGCAGGTTTTTGAGGACAACAATTTCGCCAAGAATTTCGTCGATACTCTGCTGACCGCTTTAAAGGATATGCGTAATGCTAACGATGTCATAAAGAAATTACTCCTCTGTTCAAGCGAGCACGGAAAAAATGAGCTTCTATCTGAACTTCTGCGAGTGTGTATTATTTATGATGATGACAATTACGATTCAAACACAACCAACGACTTAAATGTATCAATGACGTATTTCAGAGAGGAAATACTCTCGACAGCAATGCGGAAAGGTCACGTCAATGCCATATCAAGTATTGTGAAAAAAGAGAGAACCGTATTATACCGCTCAAAATGGGGCCTTCTACCGATCCACACTGCGATATGGACAGGGATTCGGCCGGTTTGTGACATCCTGTGGAGTGAGTACGATGAGGAGACAACTTGTAAGTCGTCGTTCAATGACACTTCCGGAAGGCGATGTGTTCACTACTGTGCAATGCGAGGCTATATCGACAGGATTCGAGAAATAAAATCACATGGTGACGAGTTTGTGATGGCAAAGGACGCTCAAAACCAGTCAGCATTACACTATGCTGCACGGGGAGGACAATACAAAATACTCCATGAACTTATTGGGTACGGTCTTAGCATCGCAGATAGAACAAAAGATAACCATTCTGTCCTTCAAGTGTTGCTGCTATCACTGGACTATGACGAACGGTGTAAAATACTACCTCCAATACCACAAGACATAATGAGAGCCATATCCGGCGACAATAGTGTTTTGTGGAACAGTGATTACTACAGAGCCCTTGAATATATTCTGGAACTGTCTGATACAGACCTGAGTGACCTCGATGTTATCATCCATAGGACACATTCTTATAACGTCGCTCATTACGCCTGTATTGATGACGCTAGGGTTGTCACATCACTTCTTTTGAACAAAAGACGTACTCTGTTTTTGAAAAGAAGTAGAACCAGATTGCCTATGGCATGGGACATAGCTGCCTTTTTGGGAAGGTTCTCCATTCTCAAGACACTTTTAGAAAGTGGGTTGATTCACGATGCAGACAAATCTAGTCTCGGTCAGACTGCGGAACAAGGCCGGAAACAGGCATATCACTTAAAGTTCATGGATAGGCGATTATTGCTTAATAGACATGAAAGGGAGAAAATTTGGCCAGGCTGCTATATTCCATTTGTTATTTTCGGACAGGAATGTGATTACGATGATATTGTTAAATTGCTAAAATAGGAACGAAAACAGAATTATTTCACTATTGTTTATATTCTGCAGATGTGAAACGAACAAAATATATCAACACACTAGTTTCCATTCGAATGAAAGTTTGACAGTAATGTGGATTTTAATCAGGAAACATCAGTTAAATAAACACTTCTGTAGCTAATGAAAACCTTGTCTTATTCTGTTCACTTTCTTAACTAAAAAAAGGTAAAATTGTGTATGTTCCCAATTGTGGTATTATTATACATCTTCGCACGTACACAATAGATCGGGGACAATCAATGCAATGTTGACAGTCTATGGAGTTTTACGTTTTTTCCATAGAATATCAGCAGGCCATTCATACGAGCGCTTTAGGTCTAATTGTATATTTTTCACAGGGGCATATGCACTATAGTTTCTGTTTTTAAAAAATGTCAAAATTTCTTTTCCACTCATTGCTTCTCTGTGATAATTCCATTCCATCAGAACTGTAGGTACATCTATTCGATCAAAAAAGTGTACTCCTCCACTCAAGACTTTGTTTTCGTAACCTTCCACGTCCATTTTTATAATTACCTTTCCTGAATCGAATGCGGGTAGTTGCATAATATCGTCCAGCCTTGTCGTCCAAATAACGTCTGGATATTTTCCTCTCACTAGAGTTGATTTGGCCTTGTTGATATTCTTTCCCTGAAGAACGTATGACCCTCCTATATTGTTTATTACAATTCCTAGATTAACCTTTTGTAAAACATTTGATAGCGCACTTCGCACAACTGTTACGTTCTCTGTAAAGTTCCCTGCACGTAAAGATTTGCAAATCCTCTGCACGTTTATCTTTAAAGGTTCCACAGCTATGACCTTAAACCCCAGCTTGGCGGCAGTCAATGTATACACTCCGATATTAGCGCCAATATCCAGGAGAGCAGCACCTCTCTCTGCTCGCAGCACTGAACTTATCAGTTCTGTGGTGTTTTGTTCCCATGTCCCGCTCCTCGACAACGTGGCACTAACCCAGGTGTCCTTCCTTGGATCGTGAATATAGATATCCACTAGACCGGCTTTTGTCCTCATCTTGACTGACTTGAACACGGGGACGTCTTTGCAGATGGACTGGTCCAGTGTCAAACTACTGTTGAGTGAGCGTTTTGTGAAGACATTTACCGACATCATGTTGTACGAATCAAAGATTTGACCTTTATTTAGCTGATGCACCTTTGTATTTTGTAAGTCAGGATGTGATGTTGACAGAGGTTGTCCTTTGTCTGTGGTTCCTTCAGTATGTCTCTGATCGTATTGGGCGTGTTCCTCGTCATGTTGATGCCCCTGCTGATTATATGTCTGTATGTGATATACACGTTCATCACGACCGTCCTGGTGGTTTAACTGCAAGACGCCATGGATGTCTAAACGGTTCCAACAGATGACTAGTGCTGTCGTTACCAGACATATACATGTCAACACTTTCAGTTGTTTCATTTTAATTCCTTTCTTAAAATAGCATATCCTAGAAGCAAGGAAAAGGAAAAAAGAAAACTTGTAATAAATAAACAATTATAGAAGGAAAATAAATATTAAATGTGTCGCCTCCTTATAGACGCCATTAACATTCAAGGTGAATATATAAACGATGGTATCAAGGTCTATATAATATAGATATCTAGAAAACAACAACAAAAACAAAGATTTATGAAAATAACTTTAGGTGTTATCGAGCGGTTTCCTCAAAATCAGTCTATTAACAATTTAATGAAATAATATCAATTGGAGAATTACCATTCCAGAACCTTTAGTTTCGTCTCCAGTTGTCGGGGGGTTTCACAATGGTCGTCATTTTGTACACGTTCTTCTCGTGTCGATTTTGCATTGCTAGCATATTACATATCGAAAATTACTGGTAAGTGATATTGTTTGTTTGAAACTTACTACTGGTTCCTTATTAGCATTCACATATACTGTAGTGCAGTTATTTAGGAAAACAACAATCATATACTTAATTATGGAAACCGAAGTATGGAGACAATATTCAATTATAAGTGTACTGATATATGGAACTTGTAAATAAGTACCTGATTTCCGTAATTTCCATTTGCCGTTGGTCTTGTACATTTCTTAATGTCGCCTAGATGTGTACATACGCATGGAGGTCACACAGCCATGCTGCCGGTTCTACCCGCATGGTTCACCGCTCGCATTGTGTCAGTATGTGTGATCAGTCGATTTAAAACAATCGATGAACCTGCTATTCATGTTAAAGCATTACAACAGTACAACTGGTATATAAATAGCGCACCAAGGTATGTATTCAATTTGTAATAACATTGTGACGTTATCGAGTGAACTTTTGTTGACTTGAAGTCCTCTGTTAGTCAATGTGCACTATTCAACCATCAGTAATATCCCCGGGTAGTAAGCTGCACTCTTCAGCTGAGCACTAGGGGTCGGATAGCTGCGATATCGTAGCTTTCTGACGACGAGACATTTTTTTATAGATTGCGTCGCCTGCCGGTACGCAGTGAGGCAGGGTATGATATATTCGTTCTAGGGGTCGGAGGGAATAACTCGGACCGGACCAAAACTCGCACAGTTCCTATCAAAATCAATAAAATTGGCTAGTTTCTATCATTTATTATTTATCAATATGATAATTCTTATAAATACGACATTATTATATACGGAAAGCCCGCTAACTTGCCAGTTAACTATGTAAATATACTTGAATTAGTGGAGAATCCCGGTTCTATAGATATTCTCAGACGCCGCTTAATCAATGCATAACAAATCCCTGTATAATATAACGACAACTTACCTCCAAGAGAGCCAGGGCCTAACCGACACAAGGGGTAGCCAGGAGTTCAAGTGTAAGTACTCGTTAACTAGGATTGGATGACTAAAATAAACCGAATAAAAACCGCTAGCAACTAGAACACCACGAAAAAGGTAAACGGCATAATACTCATATTAAAGACTACCGCCATGAATGTAGAATTCCCTTATATACCCGTAACAGCAACTCAATCTCACAACACACCAAGAACGGCGATAAAAGCAGCTTTTAAATGTAGAAACAAGCAATTCCTCTTCACTCTAGACAGCGTACAATATTTATACTTTTTAATAAACATATTATTTCTGAAAATTGAAAGCTAAAATAAAAGGATGCATAATATTGTATTCCAATCGGTTTCCGTAAAAGTATTGCCGTGATGTAAAACAATTGATACAAGATGAACGTTTAAATTTGATACACTATGCCAAAAAAGCATTACACTGCATCATACAGCTGTTTCGTCCTTCTAGGACTCATCGGTGATGCTAGAGACCGAAAAGTTGGAAATCCACATTGTCTAAACTAATATTGAAACAGAGGGGCAAGAACTACTTTATTTATTAATTTAAAAATTTAAAGAAGTACACGCTAATAAAACAACTGTTGTGCTAAAACATTTTGTGATACAAATCACCTGCTGAGATAGAACCAACTAATGTTTTAATATTCCACTACCAGAGTAACTAGCGATACTGCTCAGTGATTTTTCACAAGAAGTTCCTTTGACTGATATTCATCCTTTCCCGGAGATTTATTTTATATTTTGAAGTTGTTAACTTAAGACAAAATGTATAGCTCTGTATGCGAGTATATGTAAATAAGCATGTGTATGTGTAGCAGTGTACAAACGTGTGCATATCCGCATAAAAGACAAACAAGTTCTTAAAACTTAAGTAAAACGATTTTTATTGTTTTTCTCTGTTAATGTGTCAAATTGTAAACTTGTACAAGCATAACATATGACAATACCAAATTGTGTACTGTAACTATGATGTATAACAATGCCAATGTTATACTGTATACCTATAATGTATTACAATGCCAAATTGTATACTGTTTAACTATAACATATATATCACAAAGCCAAATTATGTACTGTTCAAGTATCATGTATCAAAATGCCAAATTTACTGTATAAGTATAATGTATCAGAATTCAAAATAGCATACTGTATAAGTATAACATCTCACAATTCAAAATTGTATAATTTATAACTATAACATATCACCAGGCCAAATTGTTTACTATATACCTATAACATATCACAATGCCGAATAATATACTGTACAAGTATAACATCTCAAAATGCAAAATTATGTACTGTATAAGAATAATATATCTCAATGTCAAATTGTATAGTGTATACCTTTAATGACTAATG
>JAUMHH010085984.1:996-22186 GCA_032359455.1 Chlamys rubida
GTGTCTGTGGGACATCCACAGGACATACCTATATGATGATATACAATGTGTCTGTGGGACATCCACAGGACATACCTATATGATGATATACAATGTGTCTGTGGGACATCCACAGGACATACCTTTATGATGATATACAATGTGTCTCATGCTGTAAGCTACTCGTCTGTTTCTTGTTATTTGTTCACTATGGCATTTGTCCAGTATGACTATTTATACACTTAGCAAAACCAAGAAAAAAGCAACCTACCTGACCTGGTCAGACAACCTACCTGATCTGGTCAGACAACCTACCTGACCTGGTCAGACAACCTACCTGACCTGGTCAGACAACCTTCCTGATCTGGTCAGACAACCTACCTGACCTGGTCAGACACTTTAATGATTACAAGATAAGAGAAGAACTTTTCTGACAGAAATCTTGAATTGATCTTCTTGTCTGGATGGTTAGACAGACATACAACCAATTATGTTGAGTATTTGTTGTAAAGTATACTTCCTTTATGATTATACTTGTCTCACAATGCCAGGAACAAGTCTCCTGTTTCTTACGCTGTTGTTAATTGTATACAACAAAAAACTACATTCACAAATGCTTATTGGAGGGATTTTGCAGAAATAAATTTGAGACACAGAATTAAAGGACTGTATACACAATGTTCAGTGACTGACATACATGCTGAACAGATTTTGTCTATGCAGTGAAACTAACAGTATTGTCATCAATTAACCATGGCAGCTGTGTAATTATTGAAACACCCAACACACCTGTAGTCTCAAGTTATCATGTTCAAATTAGATTTATGAATTTGAAATGCTGTATTAAAGATCTAGGTTAACTTTGTACATGACTGTGTCTCCACATTTGTTGGTATGGAGATGATCTTGACCAATCACATTGTAGATATCAAAGTTACAATACCGGTGAAGAAACTACTTAACGTAAGCCTGAAAAAAATAGAATATAATTCTCTATTACAGTAGAGTTTTACCCAAATATTATTGTACACTGCACAATATAAACCAAAATATAAACCAAAATATAAACCATGTTTGTATAAAACTTAGAAAAAGGACAAGTCCACTTTAAACTAAAAAAAAACTGTAAATTTCTTTCATTTTGTTGAAAATTATTACTGCGATTCTGCCTTAAATTACTTTGAAGCCAGAAATGACACTAAATATTTGTAAAGACTCAAATTTGCAACAGAAAAAACAAACAGATTTCCCTTGTTAATTAAGTCAAAGAGAAGAAGTAGGAGGTACGATTAATTCATGATCAACTCCAGTGGTAAATAAACAAAAAACTATTATCTTTCAGAAAGTAAGTAAAATAAAATAGGTAAAAATACCTTCGGACTCTTGACATTTTCAATGATTGCTGTTGATTAATAAAAGAATTTGTTAGTTAAATATATTTTAGACATGGTGACAATTTATATTTTCAGAAGTATACTTAGTGTAATTGTTATTCTTTCTACAGTTTAAATGGACTGTGACCACACGAATTTGATCACAGGTATTTGTATATAACATGTTCACTGCACACAATCTATGTTGTGGGAAGGGACATGTTTGTGTGTATAGACGTTTTAATCCATTTTCTCTGGTTTCCTAAGTACATATTTTCATGTTGGAATATTATTCAGTGTTACTGTTTAAACATGTCAGGAGTGTTTGTAGTTTGATAAAAATGTCCACTTTTAAAAGAATGTAGAATATTTCATGTTGTAAAATGGTTTTGTTGACAGTTTCATAATTTCATCCTTTTAATTGGGAGGATTGAGCTAGCCACTGCAGCTTTTTAGCCTGGTATTTGCTATGCATATATTGGTATATTTTAGGAATGATTTGGTGATGACTTTCAATGTCAAATGAAAATAATGTATTTGGCTGTTTTAACAACTGGCCGCATGAACTTGATTTTGGTGAGCAATATGCTTTGTTTTTTTAGGTCATCACAAACACAGTATTTGTTGATGTATGTTAAATAATTTATGTAAGGATTCTTTCAAGTAGCTTTATCCAAATAGTCGCCTTAACATGACCTCTAGGAACAAACCGTCCTATCTTTTGTGGACATTTGGACAAAATACTTGAACGCTTCCTGGCTACGAAGTAAGCAATCCAAATGAGTTTGTTCAGATTGCACCATATGGAGAAAGCCAAGTTGATGTTTTGCTCTTACTTAGAAATGTATTTTTCATCTATTAAATCATTATTGCACAATGTAAGGAAGAAAATATGACTTAAGAATTATATGTAATGCATTAATACTCATTTCTTTTTAATGAATTATTTTAATAAATGTCTGTCCGTTGCTATGGTAAATATGAAATTTACTATGATTACCTAGAACATATCACCTGGGGTGTTTGTACTCCAGTTTAGATTGTAATGGGGCAGTGAGGTTTATGTAAATAGCACGACTCAAGCTCTTTCTTCTGGAAATGTTGCACTTTGACTAGTGACCAAGATACCAGTAGGTAAAATAATTCCCCTATTATAGAGATATTACAAAAACGAAAAAACACTGGGTAGTTAGGACATTTTCTACGCAAGGCATATACAGTGGAAAATCTTAACAGTTATCTTGAATTTCCATAGTATACTGTGTCATGATTTTATATTGTACAATTTATTTGTGGCAATTTTTTGTTTTTGTTTTCATAAGAAAATGGATTCCTGATCATAATAAAGTGCAAAGTTTTACCGACTCTATGTAGCTAGCTTAGATTCCACTGCCTACACTGGCTAGCAAAATTTACTGATATATTGACGCAAATCCAATTCAAATCTAATAGAGAATCTAAAAATAGCATATTATGTTGGAGAAATGGAAGATTGTCAGACTTATACAGTGAAATACATCAGCGAGTACAGCAGATGACTTGAGAGCTCTGTTAAATATTGCAGTGGCTTCTAGTAAGTGTTTAAGTGCTTTATAATCAGCCTGGTGACAGAATTGTTTCACACTGTTGTTTTGTCATTGTTTGTGCCATAAATATTAGCTGGCTTCACAGATAATGTTTTACAATTGTACTGCCTGTGTGCTTGTGGGAGTTTCTAATGGATCACCGGGTTGGCATGCCTAAACCAGGACGACACTTGCTGGCCAACAGTGTGTAGGTCACTGTAGAACGGGCTTATATCATTAACCATTATAGGCTAAAAGTACAGGAAGTTAGTTTATGTCATAAACCAGTATGTAGGCTAAAAGTACAGGAAGTTAGTTTATGTCATAAACCAGTATGTAGGCCACAGGAAGTTGGTTTATTTCCTTATCGAACAAGATATCATTTTCAAGTTGCCAAATAATTAACCTGAGTGAAAACAACACCATACATCAGTAGATGAATGGATTTATCAATTAGAGACCAATGTTGTCAGAGTTATGGTAAACACTAAGACAAGTATTAGATACACACACTGATGTAATGACTTTTAGTATTCTCCTATGTCTTCGCATGATCTACCAAAATCAATCAAAATGTTAAAAAAAATAAAAGAGAAAATGAAAAAGGACGGATTGGCTGATTGGCTGTCCTGTCAACATTTGATGTAGGGTGGTCACATGACGGTCTGTTACTGTACTCTATAGAAACTTTGTGTAACATTCCATTTGTATACTACTGAACATGTTCTGCCTACGGAATACCCACTGGGGGGAACTTTTTTCTCATTCCTAATATGTACTTATGAAACAATGAAGAGAAAAATAGTTATCCCATTTTTCATTACTTTGTATGCAACTTTTGATCTGAGAAATCCTGTCTTAAAGTCATGTTTGGAATGATGTATTGTTTTGCAGAAAAAATGTCTAGAATGGAAATATTAACAATAATTATGGTGCAAGACAAAGTGTTGATATGGTAGTCTTACCGTAGATGGAATGTTTTGTCAGATGTTGGAGTATTTCAATGGTGTTCCTTTCCTCAATGTCGGTTAGCATTTGTATTGCTCAGGTTTTTGGTAGATTTGAGTTCCCACACGTTTTGAAAAATTTAAAGATGTGGTTTATATTTCTGATCTGCCTTAATGAGTACAATGTATTATGTCAACTTAAATAGCATGTGCCTCATACTGAAAAATAAACTCTTCCCATAGGAATTTCACTAGATGAAACAAATAAGTTTAAAACTAAGATTTTTAAAGTACACTAAACTAAAACACCTTACAATTGAATGCTCTGTCTTAACTAAACAAGCCTCCACGCAGGTCGTTTATTGTTGTTCTGATTCTGTGTCACAGTCTAGTGCTTCAGTTACAAATACTAGTTTGATCACATGTGAGTCCTACTTTCTAATGTTTCAGCTACAAATATTAGTTTGCACTGGTTTTGCCGAGAACAAAACACATGCAATCTGCTTTTTACAGTACATATTTTTGAGTTTTCATTTGAAGCTTCATTCCACTTATATGTTCTGCATGACTTGGGATTATGCGGTTTCTACTGGATACGTTGTAGTTGTAGATGTCTTTCTGTGAAATATCACGTTTTATGGAAGTGTGAATGCAAGATGCTTAGATCTGATTAACCAAAGCCTATTTTCTGAAACCGAATTCTTGTTTTTATTTGATATTTTATGCTCTCCAATTGTTTTAAATGTTGATGAGACAGAGTAATGTTAAATATTGTTCATTTGATGTGCAATTCAATAGTAGTGTCTTCATCTGTGCCACTTTAGATTTGGTTGATTCATCTCCCACTTGTACATCATCAAGTCGTCTTCACTTGGGGCCGGATTCACCATTATAAAATGAAATAACTATGGTTGTATGTATGATTTGTGATTACTTCACCACTAATAACTGGTGACCAGAAGGCTATAAATTTGATATGGTATAGGTGTCAGCCATTGGTTCCTGTAGTAAAAAGCTGTCTTGTCAGTATGTATGGAGTGAGAATGTTAGCTTTATGTTAACTGTTAACTCCCTCTACATGTCCAACAGTGTTAGACGTGAAGCTGTTAGGTTGAACCACTCCATGAACACCAAGCAGGGGTATGCTTGTTATCATAGCTCTCATGTGTATGTACAGATGGGAGGATTTCCAAGTTCAGAAGTTTGCAATTACTAAAATAGTAAAGGTATACCTGGGTATATGAAAAATCTTAAGCAAATTGGGTTGTGAGTTTACAAACTTTGTGTATTTCAATACCATGGAACTGTCATATCTGTACATATATGTGAGTGTTAGAAAATAACAATTTTGAAAGAATCTGTGTCCTGACATTTACTGTCGTGTAGCTATACTTATACTCTACCAGACCTCTACATTTGTTTGGTTAAGATTGTGTTGCAAGCCTTGCCTTGGATGCTTGTTAGCTCTACCTTAGGTGCTCGTAAGCTCTCTCTGGATATAAGCAAGCTGTCTGGGATGCTGCAGGTGTCACAAATTATATGTGATCGGATCCTCACAAGCTCTTCACAAGTGTTTTTCTCACTACATGGGAGTTTGTGAACGGTTCCTTGTATGCCTATGGTCCCTGTCAGAGGTTGCTGGTGTCCGAGTGAGTGGTGCCTGAGGCCCTGTTTTACAGCATCCCGTGGTCAGCCTTTGGTTGTTGATCAGCTGAGTATGTGTTGTGACCTATTTGTTTGGTGTATGCCCTACTTGATGTCTGTACATATTACTGTATGCAGTGTCAGCATTGGGAGGTGGACTGGCTGTGAATCCCCTCTGCGGGGCACTGGATAATAAATATCCACTTTGTGTATGGTTATTCCTGGCATTGCCAATAAAACAGTGGTAAATAGAAAAACTGATAATGTCTTCTGGTTTTATTTTTGAAATAAATTTATAAAGCAGAATCCACAATTCTTAGCACATTTAAGTACAATTGTGAAGCTTTATGAAGGTGTGACTTCTAGTAATAGAGTCACAGAGCAGACACAAAGTTGTGTTTACATTGTATTCACAATCAGTTTGTCGTGGTGCATGTGTTTACAATGTTCTAGTTATCTCCCTTGTTCTATTACTGATTGATATTTTTCATTATAGTAACTTTTTAACTAAGTTTATTATTAAAATAACTCTTCAACATTTTGGTCACTCATGGAGATAATTTATAAAGGCTTGCCTGTTATTCAATCCATTTGACTACAATCTAGATATATGTCAATAAAATTGTTAAAAATGAAAATATAGAAAAGTCTAACCAAAGTCATTGAAGCAGAAAACATATATCTCAGTGACCTATATTAGGTATATTGCTCAAGAACTCCTCAAAATGTATTTACAGAATTTGATAACTGTTGTACCTCTAGTATGTGTATTAGATTATAGTGCTACATAAAGAACAAGCTACCACCTAGGCCCCGTCACTATGTTGTGGGGGCACAATTAAGATTGTACATGGATGGACCCACAGAACAAGCTAACACCTAGGCCCCGTCACTATGTTGTGGGGGCACAATTAAGATTGTACATGGATGGACCCACAGAACAAGCTAACATCTAGGCCCCGTCACCATGTTGTGGGGGCACAATTAAGATTGTACATGGATGGACCCACAGAACAAGCTTACACCTAGGCCCCGTCACTATGTTGTGGGGGCACAATTAAGATTTTATCTGGATGGTCCCACAGAACAAGCCAACACCTAGGCCCCGTCACTATGTTGTGGGGGCACAATTAAGATTGTATCTGGATGGTCCCACAGAACAAGCCAACACCTAGGTCTCATCACTGGGGGCACAAACAGTGATGGCTTACAAATAAACCAATTACATTTTATCACTGGTGTTACTGTAAATAAACAAACAAACTTGTACAAATGATAATTATTTATTCATTAAATGAATTTAAATTCATACTGTTTTGTATGAAAATCATATCAACATATCTATAATAAACAAAAAAATATAATCAATGTGACTAATTAAAAATAGAACAAGTTTCCAAGGATTACAAGTAACAGTTACATATCTGTGAACTAACCTATCAGTCCTTAGAATTATGAATAAACACAAACCTACACAGAGGTTCTTCAACAAGTGACAATCATCTATCATATCAAAATCTAATATGTAATTATGTTGCTTTTAATTTTCAAAAAATAATCTTTACAAAGTATGTGTCTTATAATTTGAAAATTAACTAGTGAAAACGAAAATATTAGGAGAATACTTATTTACTTAATTGTAATCAGAAGAATTACTTATTCCTGATAGTGTCTCCAAACTTATAATTTAATAGTCTACAATGCATTGGATTTACAAAAACAATAGATTAGTGTCTGGAGCAAATTTGTCACATTTAACATGATTCTAATGGAAAAATCAACAATGAAAATTCCAGCCCCAGACAAAACAAAAATGGTTGCAGCTCAAGTTTAGTACCGTGTCCTGGACATGTATCATCAATGTTGATACACGTATTTGAAGACAAGTAATAACTGGCACATAGTAGTTAGATTTCAGGTGCAGTGATTAGAACCCAAGAGGGATTTCTTAATTATGAAGTGTAATTAAAGTAACTATTTATATATCATTACTGCAAACACATCTATCAAGTAATGAGGAATGAAAACCTAGGAGTATGACTCAGCACTGTGGTGCTGCTGTGACTCCACTTTCTACATGTGTGTTATAATCATTCACACAACTAGCACACCTGGTTTATAATACCTGGTAATGGCCTCCTGCATGTCAGACCAATTGAAAGAACTTTGTTCAAAAGATAAACACATGAAACAAACGATGGAACAGTAATTTACAAATCATTTGCTAAAGAAGAATAAAGCTTGTATATCTTGGTTCATTCAGCAATCACAATTACTGTATTTGCCATAATTAGCACTCCTTGCCTAAGAGAGCCCCTTCCACAACCATTTTTGGGAGGAACTGAAATTATGATAACCCCTCCCCATCCGAAGCCTGACCAGGCTCGGTCAATGATTTACAGTACTTACACTATAAAGAGATTAAAGTCTGGTGATCATGACTGGACTCTGCGTGAAGCAGATGAAACATTTAATTTTGATATCCAAATTAACCCTTTCACCACTGTAGACCATAATGGACTCATCCAGATCAATGCATGGTAGAGTCTACTAAAGTTACAAAGGGGTGAAAGGTTTAATATCCAGACAGAGAATAATTTACCATCATATGTAAAATATATGAAATATTTTTAACAAGGGATTGAGTTATAAATAAAGGACATAGGTACAACAGTACAATATTTGTTATGGTATTCGGAGAAAACAGAAAGATTGTTAGGGCCCAAAATTTAAATTGAAAAACATTTCTTTAATCTTTACACGAGATCAATTGAATTGCCTGCTCGCATATATATAGATATAGGACAGATAGAAATCACGGAATATTTAAATATGAACGTGACATAAGGTTGAGGACTGTTCAATGGAGGACTCAAGCCCAAAAGCTTGGATGTAGAGCGACTGCTGCTATTTACTTATGAATATTTCAGAAACTTTGTGCATGGGAATGTGGAAATAGCTTTTATACCGTAAGTGGTTCATTAGCTAGGTATATATATTTTGTCCACATTAAGTTGGTGACCACATAGATCTATCAATGATGCAGGGAAAGTCTAGAGGAGACACAACCTGGATAGTGATGATGGTCATGTGACAGCCCCCCTATCCCCATCCACCATGTGGATTAGGGACATTAGGTAAAATATTGCATTCCAATAACTGATCTGATAATTATTACAAGGTATGAAAAGACAGAATCAATACAGGCAAGGAGCCAACAACTTCAAAGTTACATAGGAAAACATATACGTTAATCAATACGTCAAGGTAATGTTAGTAGCATCAGATGTGAGTCAAGTTAACATGAATGTACTTTAGATGTAAGGTCAAGGTTACATGAATGTACCTTCAGATGTCAAGGTCAAGGTTACATGAGTGTACCTTCAGATGTCAAGGTCAAGGTTACATGAATGTACCTTCAGATGTCAAGGTCAAGGTTACATGATTGTACCTTCATATGTCAAGGTCAAGGTCACTAAGCATAACTTCAGATATCAAGGTCAAGGTTACATGAGTGCACCTTCAGATGTCAAGGTCAGTAAATATACCTTCAGATATCAAGGTCAAGATTACATGAGTGTACCTTCATATGTCAAGGTCAAGGCCACTAAGTATAATTTCAGATATCAAGGTCAAGGTCACTAAGTATACCTTCAGATGTCAAGGTCAAGGCCACTAAGTATACCATCAGATGTCAAGGTTGCATGAGTATACCTTCAGATGTCAAGGTTATATGAGTGTACATTCAGATATCAAGGTCAAGAATATATGAGTGTACTTTCAGATATCAAGGTCAAGGCTACATGAGAGTACCTTCCAAATACTGTATCAAGGTCAATTAGGTGCATGTACCTCCAAATGCATGGAGGGAAAACCAGCATTATGCAACAACATGTTTGCTGCCTTTTTTGATGAGTCTGATCAATTATATCATGAACAGAAATACATCAAATCTTCATCACTTACAAGTACATGTGCCAATATCTAAAATTAATGACATTACAACCACAAAGCAAAAGTAAACAAACTCATAAACATCTTAAAATCAATATTCTCTACTCTCACAAAGAAATCTTTTCTTTAGAATGACGTGTATGACTACATTACGAGAACCATTTTCTTTCCGTGTCGACATTGTTGGATCCCAAAGCTACCAGAATGTGTTAGCATATTTTATAATGATACAAATTTGAAATAAACTATGTGTATCATGTTAAAGTTTCTTTGAACACTTCACAGCTTCAAGACAGCAAAATATATCAAATACTGGAATTTAACTCATTCACCCCTGAAGACGCATTTGAACTCTCCCAATTCAAAGGTTGGAATAGTTCATTATGAAATTTCAGGGGTGAATGAGTTAAAAGAATAAATGAAATGAATTGCTAACATACTGGAAAATAAATTGAGAATTGTCATTTTTATAAATTAAACCAAATAACCTGGTGATGCACTTTTTAACACACTAATAGGATTTCCTCAAGTCCTGTTGGGCATATAGCATCTATTAGGAAATATTAAGTCACCCAATTGTTCTGCATATTAATAAAATATAGATTGGCACAAAAGAAGGAAAGACTGAATGGTAAATGACAAACTATATTATTATATAATTAACTAATTACTGTACATTTTGTATGTTTCATTCATTAATATACTTATGGTCAATCATATGAGCTTAAACTTTCTTGAATGAAACATTTTTTCTAAAATCCCTGTATGGTTATATTATAGTGCTGGCTCTACAGACAAAACACTCCAGACAGGTGAGGTCCTTCTCCTCAGGTAAAAAATACAGGTAATATGATACTCAAAAGCATAAAAGGAGCCTAACAAGTCTCCCTATCTGTACACCTGCAGTATATAATGAAGACTACAGGTAAACTGCAGGTATACAGATACAGGGATACCTAAACCAATTACATGGGGTAAGCTGTAAAAAGCTCTGTTAGCTTGCAAAGTTTAATTACCTTTTTTTATACATATTTTTCTTATTCAAATTATTCAAATTTAGACTATGCAGGGATTCAAACTCTATTTCAAAACAAGAATGAGAAAACAGTTGAATATTTAAAGACAGTTATAAGATGGTTAAGATGTTTATCGGAGTGAAAAAATGCTAAAACAATTTCACCAATTTATAATTTGTTAAGCTGACAATTCTTCAATAACAGAACACATTAATATGTAGATACAGTACTCAAGTATACAATATACAGAGTATGGTCCTGGGAATTGTGACCTGTCCATCTGAGGTCATTCTGTGACAGGTATGAATCCCACACTTAACAAAACACAGCAGGTAAAATATGTCCCTATTATTCACAAGTGTATTTAAGGAATGACCAAGATTTTGTTTTGGTATATATACGGTATATATACCAAGAAAAAAAAATTGTGCACTTTGCATAAATCCGCAAAACAAAATCTTGGGCATTCTTTATAATTTAATTTTAAAAAACTAGACAAACACGTTGTAAATGCACAGTTAAAGATTTATTTAATTTTTACGTAAACTAAACAATTGCGCTAAAAAAAAGCTGCATTGTAAAATGTAGTTCCGTCATCAGTTGTTTTTCTTTTTAGGTATATATACAATATATATACCAAAAAAATGATTATGGGGGAGATAGGCAAAATTAAATTATATATATATATTCCACTGTTGGAATTACTTCTTTGCCCCATATATATATTATACGGATACAGTAGTAAACACATGTACATAAGTATAATATAAAGCTTGTATAGCTAAGCACTATATATAGACATACTATTATGTGATGTAAAGTAAAGCTAAGTACTTTTATACATTGTGTATACATGTATGTATGTATGGCATAATAAATATGTGTGGTAACCTTGAAGCTACGTGGAGTTGAATAATGGTGGTGTATCAGGACAGATTGAGGCAGGTATTTACCTGGTAGGTCTGTACACCTGGCTTTGATCTTATGACAGGTAGAAATGTAGCATTACTATAGTACATTTAAGGCATGGTTTCACCTGTGCACTAACTTTGAACTTATGACAGGTAGAAATGTAGCATTACTATAGTACATTTAAGGCATGGTTTCACCTGTGCATTAACTTTGATCTTATGACAGGTAGAAATGTAGCATTACTAGTACATTTAAGGCATGGTTTCACCTGTGCACTAACTTTGAACTTATGACAGGTAGCTAGTTACCGGTACAATGACCATGGATTCACCTGTGTAGTGACAGGTAGAAATGATACAGGTATATATACTAAGCCTGGATTCACCTGTTAAATATCACCTAATCAAACGTATACAAATGTAATCAAAATCTGCAGGTAAAACAAGAAATGTTGCAGTCATGATCAGGTTCCACAAGTTCACATGAGTAAGAAACCTTGGAAAATTTAATTTAATTTAAATCACAGATATCTATATAACATCAATCATTTCATTTTCAATTAACAAATACGTACAGGATGTATAACTAAAGACATCAATATTTATATAAATTTTCATTTTCAATTAACAAATACCTACAGAGGCACCTTGAAACATTCACCTTCGCATGTCAATTGTAAGGAGCTTTGTAGGTGACTTAATTAATATACCACAAACATGATGTAACATTAGTACAACCTGAGGTATTTTCAATTTGAATCAATTATTTCATTTCTATGGCAGACACATCACCTAAATATCAGTTTACAGACACAGAAAGAGCCTGCAAGTGTTCAGGTTACTAATTTGCATATTTCAGATGCTGGAATGGACATGCACACTGCCTTTAAACCTGGTATCAAATTTGGTAAAAACTAACACGTAGATGCAACATATACAACACCATTGTTCTTTTATTCTATTCTGTTCTTAAATAATTTAATTTCACCTTAACTCAAATTAAATGTAACTACATGTATAAGGAACTGATTGAAGAGTTATGTGAACTACATTTAATGTATAGCCTCCACAGACAAAATTGTAAGGCTGAACAAAAAATTGTATGTTTCAGGTAACAGTCATGACTGAAAAAAGGGTAGGTCTGTCCGGATATATCCTGTATTAATTTTTTTGAGGGGTGTGGAGGCTAATTAATTCATGAAATAACAAAATCCAATGTCCTAAATCAAATCGTTATAATCTTAATTTACATATTTTGATATCGGTCTAACTGTTACATGTACATTTCAAGATGCCTGTATCGAAACTGAGATTAGATGTCTAATGCATTAACCCTTTCACCACTGTAGATCATAATGGACTCATCCATATCAATGCCTGGTAGAGTCTACTAAAGTTACATAGGGGTGAAAGGGTTAAAAAAATATCGTAATAGCAGGAGAAGCGTGCCAAAGTTTTACAAGAAATGTTGTCATTTCAAAGGGACCCATACGGGCATGCGTGTCATTATGTAAGTCATTGAAATCTTTACGGAAGGTAATAAAGAAAATTTAATTCCTTTTTGTTTAATATATATTATATGATTCACATCCTGAGTGTGGTATAAATGGAAAGTTGATAACGTTTGCTATGTAAGAAAATTAAGAAAAGCCAGTTTTATCCTGCTGATAACAAAAACAAAATAGAAAGTTAGCGCCACGATTCCTTTTAGCTACACGATTCCTTTTAGACGATTCCCTTTAGCTACATGATTCCTTTTAGCTACATACAAAAAGAAACAAACATATATCTGTTATAGAAATCTGAACAAACACACCTGTAATATCTACGAGACTTAATTGTAAAATTTAAATACTAAGATTAGGACAAGTCAAAATGTTAACTGTCCCAGGGTTTTGCACTACCTAGTATTCTCTATTTAAGGTAGAGAGTTCCACAACTTTCCACAGTTTACGAAACTTGAAAAGTGAACTTTCCTGCAATATTTGTGTTATTTTCCTCCATACTCATACAGACAAACTAACATTTATTTGGTATTTGACCTTGAGGTCAAGATCACAGTGACCCAATTCTGGTTTACAGCAAAGTTTGTGAACTCTGGTAACGAAATGCCAGATGAACAGCAAAATATTTCACAATGTGTTATGGAAAATCTCGTGTTTTATTTCAGGTATTTCATATTACCCGTACACAACATCACAGCAGTCACAATGTCTTATTTCACAGCTCATACTCTACAGCTATTCCCATTTACATGTTTTGTACATTATCATCACATATAAATATATACAATAAACCAATAGGTAATTACCCGTCTTCTAGGGCCGTTCTCATGATACGCTCAAACTCGGATTCTGTGCTCAATGCAAGCCCACTTTCTTGTTCCAGTGATGAATTAACCCTTTCACCCCTATGTAACTTTAGTAGACTCTACCATGCATTGATCTGGATGAGTTCATTATGGTCTACAGTGGTGAAAGGGTTAATAATATATCAAATTTTGTCAATAAGAGACTTCAAGCCAATTGCCATTACTGTATCACTGTGAACACTTGAGCTTTGTATCATAGTACATGTACATGATCTTGAGCGCACTACAAACAAGTTAGTTGGAGCACAGTATCAACTGTGGGACTGAGCATGAGAATGGCTCATGAATACGGGTTCAGGTTCACGGGAGTTCACTCAAACAATCAAACCTTTCCAACAAAAAGAACAACACCAGTACCCGTATTCGTGAATCTTTTCTCATGCTCACATGCACTCAGATTATGTGCTCAAGCCCAATTTCCTGATCCAGTGATAAATCAATAAAAAATCACTTTTTCTCAATGATTTGGAAGAATTTCGGAGAGAATATAAGCAAAATATCATTTTCAAAATTTACACTTCACTTTTTGGTTGTGTTGCATGATTTAAGAGAGTTGCAAGAAAGTTGGTTTGAGCACTCAGAATCCATGCTTGAGCATGAAAACGGTTTCATAAATACGGGCAATGTTACAAAACAGCAACGTTATGAGTTCATCAAAACAAAATATAAAAGTAAATTTCTTTGACAACATTTTTTTTCTACTTAAGGATGTACAAATGTACACAACATTATTTATGAAAGGATGTCCTATAAAAAAGAGTTTAAAACTCGTTAAAATAAAACCCAATAATTATATAAACTATCAATTAATAAAAGACTTGATTAATTAACCAACATCCATTAAAAACATTCTGTTTTTAAACATAAGTCAAGATATTTATACATGGAGTAAATTACAACACACACACAGAGTATAAAATTAATTTTAACCATTGAGAATATGTACGAAAATGTCACTTGGCGTATGTAATTAAGTGTGCGCTAAATCTTACTTATATACTGTAGTATACAATTTAGTAAAAATCCATTAAAGTCATGAAATAACGAGTATTGAAGAGTATAGGGAGCTTATAACTCTTACAAAAAAAATGCACATGCTAAATTTTGTTATATGGTTTCAAATATATCTTGAAAAAAATTCAGTTAAATTTACAAAAAATATGCCAAGATGAGGATTCTGAACATCAGAACCGCTAAAACTTAGTTTAAATTCACACAACCTGAGGCTTACTGTCAGGATATTATATATGTTTGAAGTCTACAATCCATGTATATTTATACAAAGTGCATGTACTCTGTAAAGCAAGCTGTTTGCATTTTACCCATTAAATACTGATGCAAATATTTCCATTTTAATATAATTATCAAACACCTCTACTACCCTGGTAGTTATAGGGAAAATTGAGTTATCACCAATGTAATTTGAGATATGGCTATTGTTAATGCAGATATCTGCATTTATATTTAAGGATGCCCGTACCACTGCCAAAAACGGTATATAAGTATAGGAAACTTTCTTTCCGGCACGGCTAAAGCTTTAATTCATCATTTCTGAAAAGAAAGGCATTTCTCCCACCTCAGACAGAGACATCCAACGTTATACCCCATGCTAGATTTTTCTATATCGTCCGATCTGTCTTGTACCTTTACGTGATATTTCGTGGAACTTTTACACTGCGATGTATTCATCCGCGCGTTAACTGCTTGAAATTGACAATTTGCATTATAAATGTTCTGTTTTGTCGTTATATGTATAGTTTTGATGTTATTAGATATTTTATCTTGTAGATAAACTATAATCTGCACTGTGAAATACGTTGTAATCTATGTAAGGACAGAATACATTTTTACGCGGAAGCATTCCAATGTAGCTTTAGAGGTGAAGAGGTCATTACCATTTAAGCCCCAAGGCCGGATACTTGTAGTTTTCAGCAAAATTGAATAGTTCTTTTCGAACTAAAAGGTGCGAGAAAAAAATCAATTACCTGTAACTGAGCGACATCGGGTTATCTTAGTGTCGGGCTAAGATTCTGTAACATCCCAACCTCGGCTTCCGCCTCGGTTGGGATTTTGTTACAGAATCTTGACCCTCGACTGAGATAACCCGATCTCGCTCAGTTACAGGTAAACGATTTTATTAATCTTACACACAGGGAAATGAGAGAATATAAGACTCTTTCATGCCCAGGGGTGTAAGATAGGGATATTCCACCCGAAGTTTTTATTATTATTTTGTAAAATCGAGGCTTTGCCGAGGGTTTTGCCAAATTTGAAAATCCCGAGGGTGGAATATCCCTATCCTACACCCTTGGGCATGAAAGAGTATTTTTCTCTCATTCCAACCACCAGAATTAGCCCAGAAACTATGAAAATGCGTTTCGACTGGCCACCATTTTGAAAATATCAATTTTCCCCCTGAGCCTTTTAGACGAAAACGAATCAGCCAGCCAGATTAAGTATATCCCATATTTGCAAACAAATTTTGCGCAGAAAAAGTAATCACATCTTTCTAACGTGTACGGCAAATATAAAGTAAAAGGTTTTTAATTTCATCACGTCGCCTTTTCCGCATTGCGACATCGGATAGTTCCAAATTCGTGACGTCACGTCACGTGAAATGGGGTGTAAGATAGAAATTTACTACACCCCTTTCTCTCTTACACACAGGGAAATGGGAGAAATGTTTAAACTAAATGGACATCATCACGCCGGGTCGATTGTCGGGTAGTCAATGACAAATTATAACGCCCCGGGACTCGCAGTGATCGGATCAGATACTGTAAAATGGCCGTTTGGAGGACATTTGTCGTCTGCTTGACCTCGGAACAATAACACGCGGTAATTAAAGTTCCGCAGAACTCTCGTAATGCTAGTATCGGAATGTTTTCACTGTGCTTTTATTTGAGTTCGAAAATTACTTTAATAGTGAGCAAAGTCGATATTAAAACACAATTAACCAAAGAGATAGGAAAATAAATGTTATCGTATTAAAACGGCGAAATAATGTAAATACTTGAACAGTTCCGAGACTAGAGAACAATATAAGTCCCGACCACCACCCTCTTCCTTTGGCCCAAACCATCCCCGTATATGTTTTTGATAATTGAGTGCAACGGAAAGTCATTTTCACTGACCCTTCTGACAAGGAAATTTTAAAATTCCACCACCTAGAATTACATATAGTGTACGAAAAAATAATATAAGTGACACTTTATTCGGTTACCAAAATTGAATTTTGTCGGAATGGACAACCAGTTTTGGTTATTTCCATGTCTTATACCCATGAACATTTCTGATTTCTGCCCCGTTCTTGATTTTACGACAAAAAATATGATTTCTTATCTCTCCATACTTCATGGCAATTTAGATCGGTTTAGATTGTTTGATACACGTAATTACTGTCTTTATGTATTTCATACCTACCAAAACAGGGTTTCTTATGCCATTCGTCGGTCAAACATGCTCGATAGACAGCTCCTGTTAAGCTTTACAATGTCTTGATCAGGCGCTGATAGAAAATAAATAAAAACAGGATTTTATAGAAAATCTAATTTAATAAATACATTTTATTTAATACAAAATTTTAGTATCGTTGAATGTCTCAATTATTCTATTAATTCAAACGATTTACCCAAACTGTGGAACGATTCATCATACGTTATTAATTTAAAATTAACTATATCTATTTGGATTTCCACCTCTTTGAGTCTAGCACCACCATTGAGTCATTTATAAGGACAGAACCGCTGTGTGTTTCAGTGTCATTTTTTAACACTGTAACAATTATCAAGACATGCCTATAGCTATATGTAATAGACCTGTGAGTGCAACCGCATGCGCGCGCCGCGCAATCCTCGATATCCACGGGTGACGCTCACTTCGCTCTCTGCACCCCTGCAATATTTCATAGCGAAATCGAAGGCACACAAAGATAGCTGTTTGATTGGTCTCATGTCCGACCAATATAACTTTCCTTTGAAGATAAAAGAGGAGCGACACCCGACTTCAAAGCCATGCAATCGTTACCGTTTTGCGACTGCGATATTCTTTTAATGTACATCAAAGGATCGAACTAGTCTTCTTGTCTCATCAACAAGGTGGCGAACACTGAGCCTTTACTATTGCAATGATATATCCCAGGGGTGTAGAGAGCAAAAGTGAGCGTAATCCTTGGCTATCGAGGATGGTGCGCTGTAGCGTGCCAATATCTGAAAACAACCCAATATGTGAAAACAGGAAAAATTTATTTTAAATGGACTGTTTTCACATATTGGCACGCCTCAGTGCGCGTCTAGTGATCATCTTTAGAGAAGTTTTCGAACCCACAGAGCTGTTACATGCAAATATATGCATATAATCTGTCAATGTGATTAAAATCGAAGTTAACGGAGCCTAACAGATAATTTTAATCAGATTGGTAATCTGTTGATAGGTCTCTCATTGCAGATTAGACTGTATTTCTTTCTTGATTTCTAGGACAATCCTTCGTACCAAGGATATAACTCCGAGGAGAAATCCGCGTACGACAACGCCTCCTACGTTGTAGATAAAGATGACGTAGAGGTCACAGTGCATTCGCAGTCTGACAAGGTAGGTAGTGTATAACACACAAAAAGGATGCTGACATTCTAAAACACAACAGGTATGTATGACTCACATGACGCATTGTTTTAATTCATGTAACTTATATATTATACAAATTACGAATCCTTACGTTTGATGATATTAGTGCCAACATATTACGACAACTTCTCATAAAGAAAAAAGGGTGCAGAAGAAATTATATAGACAGTATGCGCTCTTAAAAGTACAAATATGATGATGATGCAAGGATGGCGGTCAAGGTGATGGCTTTCAAAAAAAGCTTTTTCAAAGATTTGCCCATCTATGTTGTTTTTTTAAGATAGCGGTTTTGAAGACGTTTGCCAAGGAGTTTTCCAAAACGACTGTTCACGGTTTCCCCCAAGACTCACTGAAAGGGGAACCTGGGTTCACCAAACTATACCAACATCTTGGATAATTTGGGAAATTATTGAGAGCTGAAATCTAAAAATAAAACAATCTTGGGGAAATCCTTGGAAATCTTTGATAATGCCATCTTGGACCCCACCCATTTATTCTGTATGCTTAACCAAAAGTAAATCCCTATCCGATCCTCGCATTATCATCACTCACAACCTCATAATAATCTTGGAAATAACAGTCTGCGGTAAAAACGGTCAGTCAGGTCAAATACGATACCATTGTACACGATTTGTAAAAGCTAACAAATGCCAACACCTTTATTCCTAGATACCTGAAAAGTTTGACGACGGAATAGATAGGAGATGTGGATACGGAAAGCTGAAAGCGGGGCAAGTTATGCATCATCATCATACCAATTAATGCTTTCAAATCAAATTAATTGAATTAATTCAAAATGAAATTTAATAATGCTTGTTCAATGTGATGGCATTGTATCAGGATTTAGTTGTTTCGGCCTTCATTATTATAAATATAAATTAAGGTCAAATCGTATATGCTGATAGTTATGGTGATTAGCAAAACATATTTAAATTTAGTGTAAATAAAGTCTAAATATAAAAAAATATATAAAAAGAAACTGCATTCATAAGGCTATGAATGTAAATAGATCAGAGTCATTTTAGAACCCCTTCACCATTGTAAGAACCAAACATTTAGATGACGTTATGCTGTTCCAGGAATGCCGCCTATACTGACGATAATGTAAATTCAACACCGCAAATATTATTGCATATATGTATATTAATCGTAACATTTTGATCACAAGTTACTATAAATAAAAACTCAGTTTCATCCATATTTAACAACCTCACAGCTGGCTTCATCGTATATATGTTTAAGAATGTAACCGATTGGCGTTCCTTCCGGCATGTTTGTGTAAAAAACTATTTTTGTTTTTTAACTCATTCATCCCTGGACACACATTTTAACTCTTCCAACTCAAAGGTTGGAATAGACCATTATGAAATGTCAGGGGTGAATGAGTTAAACATCTCCGGAGAAGTCTACCGTCATACATACGCACATGGTACACTATATTATTTATAATTCAGATAAGATATTCTTTTTGAATGAATGAGCCGTATCACTCTTCAACGGAAATGGGTCCGGTCTCGCCAAGATATACGTATATTAAAATATAAATTTGAAATCCATGTTTTGATTTACTGAAGCCGGTTTTTCGAACTACTAGAATGTAGATTACCATGAAGTTTTTGTGTGATCATGTTTAGCTATGCGACACTTGTAATAAAACCATTTTGTTTTCGTAATAACGATGTTTAACTTCTTGTATACATGTATACACAGATGGATGCAGGTGTTCAACAAGATGTCGATTTTCGTCTTTTGGGCATTCATCTTGTGCTTCCTAGAAGGGTTCGCCGTCAACGGTATCGGCAGTGCGGCTCTTCCGTCAATAGAGCGCCAGTTCCAGCTTACCTCCACCAAGTCAGCCCTCATTCCGAGTTCATCGGACATTGGGGCACTTCTCGTTGTTCTCTTTGTTAGTTTCATCGGCGGACGTCGTCACAAACCGTTCATCATTGCTTCAGGAGCTGTTATAATGGCATTCGGCTCCTTCCTCTTCGTGGTACCCCACATCGCTGAGAAGTACACACCTGGAGGTAAGCTTTAGTTAAAGTACACGTGTCATCATCCTCGATACGCTAGGGGTTACGCTCACTTTCGCTCTCTGCACCCCTGGAATATGTCATAGCAGAATTGAAGGCAAATTGCCCGCTACCTTGTGGATCAGACAAGAAGACTAGTTTGATCCTTTGATGTACATCAAAAGAATCTCGCGGTCGCGTAACGGTAAAATGTACTGACTTTGAAGTCGGATGTCGCTCCTCTGTAATCTTCAAATGACAGTTATCAGCATAGCGATTGGTCAGGTATTTTTACCTGAGACCAATCAAACATCTATCTTTGTGCCTTTAATTTAGCTATGACATATTACAGGGGTGCAGTTAAACAGCTGAGTACATTCCACAATATCTGTGTAATCTGAAGATACGTTTCGTACGATAATAAATTTAAACAAAAAGAAAATATTTTTGATTTTCTTCTTTAAGGTTTATCCCAGTCACAAGACGACATATGTCCTGCCACAGGCGGGGGAGGCGGACCGCCGCCATCTTGTGAATCGAGCGGAGAGAAGTATCTTGGCGTATTCATGGCAGCACAGATACTTCATGGTTTGGGATTTACTTCAATGTTTACACTTGGGACGGTCTACATCCACGAGAACGAAGATCACGCCACGGCAGCTATCTACATCGGTTAGTGACGTCATTTCCGCTTTAAGATTTTGTGTTAGTTGTCTCGTATTCCGTCTTTGCGTATTGCAGAGTTATCTGCTCTTGTGAGCAGGTATTGATTATTACGTCATTTGTTTGTGAGAG
>JAUMHH010086095.1:0-22185 GCA_032359455.1 Chlamys rubida
ACGCAAATGTTGACGTGGCCGCCGCCGGAAAAGCAATACCTTAGTCTCGCTTTCCTCGACTATCGTCGAAGGCGAGATAAAAATGAAATCTCTTATATTGTAATCATGATTTAAAAAAACACCTTTGTACAATTATTTCCTTTTGACAGTTCCTAGAGATTTAACTCGCCAAAAAAAAAAACAATGATCTATAATTAATATGTATACCTATCTCTGGCTATAACGGGAGAAGCATCCACACACTTTCCCGTGTTGACTTTCCAACAAACATCCAAGGTCATACCACTCAGACTTGGCCCAGGTCCAGAGAAGGTGTCTGTTAGCCTCCTGTCCAGATTACAATCTTGTGTTTGGAAGACAGATGTGCTGGGAGATTCATGTTCTCTCTCAAAATCTTCCTTTAAATTAACTCTCATAATACCATTGTTTCCTCTTCCAACTGAGGAAATTATATGATCATTAACTGACCTATGGTCAGTTTTCGTCTTTATCATCAATGAAGCTTTAGTACCTACATTTTTCAGGTTTTGATTTTCAGTTTTTTGTGAATCTTTGTTATCACCATACTTCCTTTTCCTGTTAAATGATTTTCCTTTTGTATCAATGGGTACATCAAATGGCTTCTTTCTATCATTAAAATCGTTGATCACAATGTCAACATTATTAACATTTAAATTTTCTGTTCCAATCTTTTTCATTATTGATTCAGTGTCAATTTTTCCTCTGACAATGCTTTTTAAGTACACATTTTCCGTTGGACTGTTTTTCTGTGGTATCTTCTGCGACTGACCACAGACGCACTCCTCTATATAGCAGAGGGTATTGGCATATGTATCATGTAAGATGATATCTAAAAGGTTTGGAAGTCTTTTGTTGAAAGTTGCCTCTACTTTCTCTGAGAACTGAACAGCTGACAAACTGTCACCTCCACTGGTAATGAACTGGGACTTCACGGTCGGTCGGTGATATCTTGTCAGAAGGATTTCCTGAAAAGGGTTCAACACATTAAACATTCTCTATATACACTTATTTTTCCCATTTATGAATTTCCTTTAACATATAGAGTGTACCGCCACATTACAATAACTATGACAACAAGTACCTGGAGTACCTTGTCATCGTTATGATAAACTACACTAAAATCACTACTAAAACTCGTAACTTGGACTTGATGCCTTATTTGTGATATGTTGAACCCCATTAAAAATGCTATGACAACTCGTAAATTGGACTTGATGACATATTTGTGATATGCTAAAAGGTAGCCTAGAATACATTCATGGATAAAAGTCAAGTGATTCCAATCTATAAGATAACGCTAATATGAAAGATAAGGGAAATAACTTCAACATAAAATGCAGGTGTTATTGTAAGGTAGCATACACCTTTAAAGTCAGATATTGCATACATTTGAGAGTTAGTCTAATATTGCCGTCAGTGTAGCTCAGATTTCTGCATTAAAATGAGGTATAGAAATAAACTTGGGAATGCAATAATACACTGCATAACATTATATTGCGAGTAATAAATGAACATGTAAGAAATAAGAATTGTGTAAAGACCTTATATACACATAGTTATTATATGATATAACTCACACTCCAGATTGTCTCCACAACCACAGCTACCCTCCCAGCTGTGACAGTACTCGGCATAGTCCTAGGCTCATCAACTGTCTGTAGTAATGCTGTCTTGTCCAGCTTTCCTGCAAAAAAATGTATAATACAAATATACACATAAAGCAATATTATGTCTAAGTAATAATCCAGGTTCTAACTCCCTAACACCACAGAGAGAGCAACAGACACCATTTGTAAAAGAAAAGAGATTAATGTGTTTTCCCAAGGGATCTCACCAAGATTTCCTTTAGCGACAAGCGAGAAGGCAACTGTAACCCTATGTACAGGTAAAACCTGCCATATCAAAAACAAAATTAATATCATGAATACTTACAGGAGATGGTTAGTTTGTTTATCTAAATGACAATGTCAGTGTCAATATTTACCAAAATTCCAGGTAGGTGTCAATCATTATGTCGGTATGGGGGATACACCAAGAAATTCTACACTCATGTATCATCTATAAATTGGTTTTTGCTGACTTATACCAAATACACAGTGCAACATTTTTGAAATGAAATAATTCCACCTTCTATTTCCAGATAAGAGACATAAACAGATTTAATTTTATTCAAAAAATCTTACCATGACTGGTAACAGGAAATTTGGTAACCATGACAACACTGTCTGGCCAGTATTGAGAGGGAAGACTTTCTTTTATCCAAAGATGTAGTTTTGGAGAATCTATTGTCTTGGTGTTTTGTAATACAACAAAAACCATGAGCTTGCTCTGATGAAATACAACTCTACAGTCAGCTACAGCACCCAACTTCAGTAGAATCTGTTCCGTAGAAAACAGCAAAGTTGTATTCAAAATTCATGTCAATAAGGGTTGTGATTAAAAAGTAACGAATATTACACTACAAACTTAATAGGTGTAATTATAGCAAAACATAAAATGATACGTAAAAATCATATATGTACATATGTATTAAACATAGAATGATGCCAATACAATTGTAATACAATTTCTGTGTGGAGAAAGACTGTAATACAGTACAGTCATAAATCTAAATTATGCAAGTTTCTTAAATTATTCATGATGAGCTCAATGCTTATATATAGATTCAGAAATAATAAAGTAAACAATTTGAATACATGATTTTTTTCTTAACCTTTTCAATTTCACAAAGGTTTATCCTTCGACCATTCCGTTTGACCTGGTCATCCAGACGATGGAGAAATATTATCTCTCCTTTGCTGTTGATGGAAACTAAGTCACCAGTTGGCCGTAGTTCTGGAAGTCCTTCGTCAGTCTCTTCTCCAGTCAGGTAACACTGCCTTCCCTTTATACCTGTAGATACATGTATTTTATAAATGGATATGATACATGAACCAGAAGCAATGTCAAATATAATTCAGAAGAATAAAGCATTGCATCATAACTCTGCAGGCTGTTTTCATTACCATGTATGGAAAAGTGAGAGCAGTCTATTGATGTCCATCTTAAAAAAGTTTAAGAAAATGTACTAGACCTAATCGTCTGATATTGTTTCCTGAAGAGCCTCCAAATTTTTTTTCTTACAATTTACTACCTGGTTACTGTTTGAAATCTGCAAGGATTCACATTTACAATAAAAATGACTTTAATTTTTAAATTCACAATGGTTTATTTTTATTTTTCTGTCAATAAAACAATGAAAATATTGCAACTAGTGCCGAAAATTGTATTTTTACTGCTGTAATATTTAAAAATATATAGTTATTAAAATTGTTCATAAAAATATTTTTATACTCACCCCCTAAGTAAAGCTGACCCTTGCCTTCACACACTTCCTGACCATTGTCGTCCAGAACTGTTACTCTAGTATCCTTCAGTGGCTGACCAAAAGGCACATCAACTGTTAGGTTTCTGCAAAATGTTAATTAGGTGAATGTAAAATTGAACTCTTTGATATGTTCTCAACCTACATCAACTCTAGAAAAATCCTGGATACCATCATCAAAACCCTATTAAACCATTGGAACCAAATGAGACACATAATCAAACAGGAACTATCATCAAAACTTTGATAGACCTTCAAATAAGATAGGATTTACCATCAAAATCTTAAAATATCCTGGAATTTGAAAAGATACAACTGGTTATAGGCAACTAGCTTGTTGGTTGACAGTTTGAAACTGAAGTGTGTATTTGATCATGAATTACTACAGACTAGTAACTAGTAGTGTTGATGATGTCAGATACAACGTCAAAGGCTCTTTTCTCAACAAGGACTCTGGATTTGCTATGACAGATTTATTCTGGAATCTTCAAATAATTGCCTTGGAAACTTGTGAAGCTAAAACGAAGTACAGACTCCTGCAATGCCCTAGTAAAATGAGGCTCATGAACATGTACATTAACCAAAGAGTATTTGTCCAGCCTAACAAATCTCGTCTGTATTAAGTCAGAGGTAACTTTGTTTGATTTGTTATCAAATCATGATCTTTTACTTTAAATTGTACCATTTTCACCCCACCAAATTTTCATTGTTTGGATTAAAATACAAATTAGCCAAGTGTTGATTTAGTGATTTCAACATAGTGTTGATTTAGTGATTTCAACATTCCAATGTGTTAAACTTTACAATACATACAATTCACAATTTTTGCTTCCATGCTGAAGTCACCCTTGCATTCTAGGGCAAAAGGATGAAAACAAAACTCGGGTGAAAATTTCCCCTTTTACAGTACAGTTCTTTGTAGAAACATTTCACAGATTGCGATGTTGATTACTGCAATAGAAATTGATCTTATTTTTGGAGGAAGGATGATTTTTAGGATCAATAAAAAAGGAAAGTGTTACATGCATTTGATATTCTCTTTAAACAAAACAACATTTAACTGAGCATTTTCAATTATCACAATTGCAGGATGAAAACGTTTACCTTATTCTAAGAAAACAGTCATTTGTGAATTGAAAAATATCTTACAAACTGAAATCAGGCATACTTAAAGAGGTGATATAATGAGATATTTATATAGTCCCTTACCTAAATTCAAATCTTTCTTAGTTATTTGAAACATACAATGTACATGTACCTGATGAATACATATTCCCAGTCATTTAAACTTGAAAACCAAATAATATACAGCATTTGATACAGCGCCCTATCTAGCTAACATAAGCCACTTTAAAGCGCTTTACAGTACAGAGATATACAATTAATGCAATTAGCATATACATTAATCAATACATTTTTGAGGAATTCACAGGAGCTGCCTTATCAGGCACTCACTACTAGTCCTATGCCACCTGGCTGATATCTCTCTTTATGTGTATGCCTGTGTGTGTGCTGGAGATGTAATGTGTTCTGTTTGTGGTGGGACCGTGCTTCCAACAGCATCATTTATAGTGCCACCTCACTTGAATGCTACAGCACAGATACCGCAACATCCACTCCAGACCAATTTATACTCCACCTGGGTTGTTTGGGTTGTATGGACAGGAGAAAAACAAGTTTTCTGAATATCCATGCGTACGACGACTTCGGGCGATCGAACCCCGGCCGCCTGCGTGGAAGGCCGGAGTGTTAACCACTCGACCAATCCGCCCATATAGTTTATGTTAAAGCTAAATGCCCTTTATCATTCACCAGTTCATTTACCGTTAAGAGAACTGATTTATATTCTATTCGATGATATTCTACGTTACCTTACTTTTTTTATCAAGTGGAACTTATATATTATCAATTTAACAATAATGAGATTTTGTGGGAATTATATATCAACGTTTATTAGACCAGATATAGTATCAACTCATTACTTAATCATAATCATATTTTCATCATTTAGTGGACCTCGTTTACACTCATCTGTTAACAATTTTTAACGCTTAATTGACCAATGTAACATGAACGAAATCAAAACACACACACATCAGACATAACCATATCTTTGATCATGGGTAAATGCCTTATTTCAACCTCTAATTACTGTAAAACAATATTTTTTTCGAGGGTTTCAAATTTCCTAATTTTCAGAAAATAATAATTCCCATGGGTTCATGAATTTGTGGGTCATGAGTACCCACTGATAGGGAGAATAGTTTAATGTTAAACATGTAATTACTTCACTGACCTTTGGATTTAGTGGTGAAGACAAAACTCGAAATCAACGAAAATAAACCCCACGAAAAAGTGATTTCATTGTTGGTGAAAATGTCATCATTGTTGATTGTTTTGTTCATTTCCTCCTTATCATTTATCATAAAAGTGCCGCAAGGCATTGCTTTCTGATCATAAACGATTTATCAAAGATTTTTATATGTTGGGTAAATGTTTCTAGTCTTTAGTTAGAGTAATAGGCAGTGGGTGGTACTGGGATCCTTTAAGACAAATGCAGTTTTCACTTCATAACCTCACTACAACATATCACGACGAACACATACCTGATATAAACACTGACACAGAACAATGTTCAGAGATAATATTTTATTGGTAACAAAAACAATAAGAAGGACAAGTGAGTAAGTGTATGATTAAATTTATTTCTTGCTCAAAGGAAAATACGATTACAGATTACATTGTAGCGGTGTTGAATATCTAAACATTAACTTAGTTAATGTACCTGTGCATTTACATGTACTTCAAACGAGAAAACACAAGCTTAAGCAAGGCGAGGTAGAATAATCCTGTATACATGCAGAGAAATCTCAAGGCCCCGGTACAGATTTCAACACATTGAGAAAAGATTCGTAAAATTGCCTGTAACAGGTATGTTGTTACATTTTTTCGTTTTTTACCTAAGCTATTTATTATAATAATAATCGGATAAAGGTAACAACGGATTACACAACGAGACTATATCTTAATATTGTAAATGAGATTAATGTTACAATAAGCACTTGTAAACAGATGATGGAATAATATGGGTGTGTACCTTGCAGAATCCAGTCAGATAAACTGTTAAGTTTTGTTAAGTGACCGACGGTTGGAGACCAACGGTCGTTTTAAGCATCCTATTGCAAATGCATTCTTATAAGAAAGTATCAAAATATTGAAAGAAAAAACTACATTAAACATTTTGTACTATATGTTACTAAGGAATTGGATGGCTTTACAATTTACAATTGACTTTACAATTTATAAAACGTATGCATAAAGAACACCTCCTTTTACCAATATTCGAAATGAAATCCAAAATATGCTTTAAAAAATGGTCACGCTCACGTGGTGTGAGATCAAATTTAGTATGTGACAAGCTACCTATTTAATATACAAGTATAAATAAGAAGTTTGTTGAACGTAAATATATAATAGCAGACAAGTTAAGCTGCGAACAAACTTTGATATCTAACATGAACCAAGGGCCGTGACTCGTGAGATATGAGACAAAATGTTATTATGCAGCACTCTGCCTTTTCATGATAAATACTTTTAGCAAAAGTTATCAATGTAGTTGAAAAAGCTATGATCTGGGCAAAGTTTGGTGTCAAAGATGAACAAAGGGCTATAACTCTATGCAAAGTGGGGTATGATACCATAACTTAGAATGAGACACTTCACCTTCCTAATATACATAAATATAAGAAGTTTGGCGATTGTACATTGTAGGCAGAATAACGAGTAATATCCAAAGCTTTGTATCAAAAATGAAAAAGGCGTCATAACTGCTAAAATACACATATCTAAATGCAAACTCATTCGTTCTTTATTTGAATCTGTAATTGCATTACGTTTCATCAAGATATGACAATGATTAATGAGAGAAACAAAATGTTATTACATGGAAAAGCTAAAGGACGGACGGTTAGACGTGGAAGGGTAGATTATAATATGACCCATCGTCAAAGGACATATAAAATAATCATTAAAATTTATAAACCCATTGATTTTTGTTCCTGTCTGAATTCTAAAAGGACATGCCAAAAAAAGCATAAACTATTAAAAATGTCTATGGTAAAAAACATTATATATATATAAGACAAATATTTATGATAAAAAAATATATGTCTTAATAAAATAATTACGGTAAAAACAATATATCTTATTAATAATGATCATTTTCAAAATAAAGATTTTCTAAGTAATAATGACAACATACATATATATATTTATCATATGAATACCGTGGACGCAATTTTCATCGTTTCAGAGGCGGCCAAGTGCAAAAAAATCGTTTCAGATCACAATGATACAGTTTACTTTGTATTATATGATGAAAAGAATCTGTCATTCGTTTCCCTTCATATTAGATTGATGATACTCGTTATGGAATGTTCGTATTTGCTCGCCAAAGGCTCGCAAACATGAAAAATCCAAAATTTGTATCATAAATCTAATATGAAGGGAAACTTATGACAGATCTTCTATATATTGTATCATAGTTATAATAAACATGATGAAAACATAACTTACTAATAATGACTATGGTTAACAACAGTTTATATAAGAAAAATATGAAAATTAAAGATATTATTAAAAATGATTAAAATAAAAACAACATATTAACACAACATATCTTAATAAGAATGATCACGGTAAAACAATATGTCGTAGTAATGATGATCACGGTGAAGAACAACACCTTTAAGTAATAATAATCACGTTAAAACAACACATCTTGGTTAAAATAATCACGAAAAAAATAGCATCTCTTAGTAATAATAACCACGGTAAAATCAGCATGTCTTAGTAATAATGTTCACAGAGAAAAACAACATCTATAAGTTATAATGATGGCGGTGAAAAATATCATTTGTGAACAATAATGATAATGATGAAACACAAAATATATCAGGAATAATGATAGTGGTTTGAGAATTATATTATACAGGTCTTTATGGCCAAAATATATCAGATTCAGATTCAGATTCTTTATTTCCTTATGTTTTACAACACATCGGAGAGTAGACAAACATATGTACAAAATATCACAATGTATAACACAAATTACAGTGAATACAATAGTGTACAATGCATAAAATATACTATTACAACACAATACACATGTATGTGGGTATAACATACAGAACATGCAGTATTATATTTAGTTAAACAATATTATTTCGTCGTTTTGTGCTTAAATGCAAAAATGTGCCAAGTTTATTTAGATCTTTAACCTACAAGGCTAGGTTTAGTTTAGTTTTATTTTGTTCAACGTCCTATTAACAGCAAAGGCCACGTAAGGACATGCCTCCATTGTTTATATCACCTTCTCAGAACTGTTCTCAGGTATCATCCTATTGCCAGCAACTGTGACGTTAGCCAGACAAATAGAGCGACGATGTCACCGCTGATTAAGATGACTGCTACCAACCCCATCACTCCTGCACTGACGTAGCCTATGACAGCTGACGACACGCGGTTGTCGGATGCGCTTATCTTCTTTCTGATTCGGGATGACAGAGCTGAGACATTTACCGCCAGTTGTTCGCGTAATTGAGTGATCACTTGTTCGGTCTGCTTCATTCGGTCACTGGTCGACCATTTTATTGTTGCTTTACACTCACAAAAACAGTTTGAATGCCCTTGACTTAACGTAGTAGGTGTGTTAGTGGAAACTGTAGTGACAAGACCATTGGTTTCTGTAGTCTGTTCTGCTGAAAGTAGAAAATACCATAAGTACATTAATTGTCTGAATTTAATATTTCACTGGGTGATCTTGTCAGAAACTCATGCTGTGGTGAAAAACAAAAATAATGCATGACATTTATATATTATCTTTACTAACATTGCTTCTATATTAGTAGTGAATGATTGTACCTAACCAAACCTCTCTTAACCTGTCTTAAATAACTCTTCAGGTACTACAATAATGTCATCGTTCAACAATAGTTTTGAGCTAGGCATGACTGATTTATTATATATTTGGCAATTGCTTATCTAGGGTATCGATAGTCCAGTCAGTTGGTTAAAAGACACATAAAGACGTTTGACTCGTATTGGTTCTTAACTCATACTATTACGAACTTTATATGGTCAGAAAACCATATCAATCCTGACAAAGGTCTTCATTTGTCATAAAAACTAAAAGAAAAAACATGAGTTTAAGATAGCAATTAATGACCAAGGTTTATTCCCAAATACTAGTATTTGCTTCTGATCAAAAACAATCTATTTTAAGAAAAATGCAAACATTGAGGAAGGTGAACATCAATAATCAATATCCACCCGGGCTTTGTAATGAGGTTTTCTATTGATAAAAGCATCACAATTTCTTTACGACATTGTTTACAATGAACATTTCCTTTATTAGCTACATATTGTTATATAAACAATATGGGCGTATAAAACCTGTTTAGATTATTTGAAATAGCGTTGGAAACAATCTATAATTGCCTCACAAAGCTTATTTCATAGTTGTTGGTATTGTTACCGGTAAAGTAGTGTGTCACCTGTATCATGTACCTGTATTATTGTCACCTGTGTAAGTTTCCGTGTCATTTGTACCAGAATCACCTATATTAATCTTACCTTATAGGTTTTATCTGAACCTGCGTTCATTTATCAATGTTACTTGTAACAAGTGTCACCTTTAACGATGTGAGCTGTATTACCAAGAAATCATTTGTTCCACCAATGCTACTATTTTTTCCATCACTGTTACCGTTTGTGCTACTATTGTCCGCAATGTTGCTAGTATAGTTTCCTCTAATGCTATTAATGTTGACATCACTGCTACCGTTATTTGTACTACTTTCCCCATCGTTGCTACTAATGCCACCACTGTTTCCCATATTGTTGCTATAACTGTTGCCGCCACTGTGACCATCATTTGTGCCCTCACCTTTATCACTGTTACCGCTATTTCCACCACTGTTACCAATATTCTCTCCACTGCTATCACTATTACCACCACTGTTACCACTATTACCACCACTGTTACCACTATTCCCACCACTGTTACCACTATTCCCACCACTGTTACCACTATTCCCACCACTGTTACCACTATTCCCATCACTGCTACCACTATTCCCACCACTGTTACCACTATTACCACCACTGCTACCACTATTCCCACCACTGTTACCGCTATTCCCACCACTGTTACCACTATTCCCATCACTGCTACCACTATTCCCACCACTGTTATCACTATTCCCACCACTGCTACCACTATTCCCACCACTGTTACCACTATTCCCACCACTGTTACCACTATTCCCACCACTGCTACCACTATTCCCACCACTGCTACCGCTATTCCCTCCACTGTTATCACTATTCCCATCAATGTTACCACTATTCCCACCACTGTTACCACTATTCCCACCACTGCTACCGCTATTCCCTCCACTGTTACCACTATTCCCACCACTGCTACCACTATTCCCACCACTGTTACCACTATTCCCACCACTGTTACCACTATTCCCTCCACTGTTACCACTATTCCCACCACTGTTACCACTATTCTCACCACTGTTACCACTATTCCCACCACTGTTACCACTATTCTCACCACTGTTATCACTATTCCCACCACTGTTATCACTATTTCCTCCACTGTTATCACTATTCCCTCCACTGTTATCATTTAGTTCACTGCTGCTGCTGCTGCTGCTTCCACTATTTTGGCCGCATGATGTGCTTTGCTGGTTGTTTGTTCCGCAGATAAGCGCTCTCGGAAGTCTGCCTGGTGTAAAAAAAAAAGGGAAAAATTAGATGGATATTTCCACAACAGAGTGCGAGACAGACACATTTACCAAGACCAATAGATCTGTAATAACTGTAGAACTGTCAATTATGCAGAAATATAAATATTGTAGAACTTATAATATTGTAATACTGCTAATATTCTAGAAATGCAGAGCTGTAAAATTGAGAAAACTTTAGAAGTTGCAGAATTATAAATATTTTAGAACTTTTGAACTGTGAACACAGCTGAATTGTTGATACTGAATAACTCAAGGGTACATGCCGGAAAATGCTATAAAAAGTGTCGAACACTGTTAATTATATCGAATTATAATTATATGTTGTAACTGTTGAAAAAAGAGGTAAAACGGAAGAAATATTAGTACTTTTTTACTTTTAACGGTGTATAATTGCTAATAGTGTAGAACTATAATTTTTGTAAAGCATTGTAAATACTGTCGTTCTATGAATAGTGCCCTACACGTTTAATGAAAAGGTGACCTCACTAACAAGAGGTCAATAATTGGTCAATAAAGGCACAGAAATGTTTTCCCTTTGAGGTATCGAATTGAAATTAATTACACTTTTGATCTTGATTGATTTTTTAACGCATGAATGAGAAATGCACAGCCTACATATTTTGGTGCCTTTTTCAAAATTTAAAGTACATGGAACAGGGTATTGTTCGATTTGGCTGTCGTTGTCGCTTCGATTGAAATGTTAACAAACAGTTGTTTTCTTATTTTGATGTTTTTCAATGGGAGATGTTCCATTGTAAATAAAATAAATGGAAAGTGTCTTGAAACAAATATTTCATTTGGGCATAGGACAAAGAGACCGATGTTGACTTGCCTCGCTATTAATAAAAAAACGGTATGTTTCGACACACCATATATGCTCTACGCATACCTTACTTCATGAGGGAGACATCAAGAACAACAACACATGGAGTTGTTCTGTTTTTATTTTGCTATGACATATTTTACAAAAAGAAGGTTTACTTGATTCTTCACAGAATACCAAAATATCGTTGATTATAAGAATATATGTTTGTTGCTAGTGTGTTTTATGACATTGTAAAAAGTATTATTAACATCCGAAGCGGTGTTTGGTTTGAAGTGACTCCAATTGTTTTCTTAACTATTGACAAAATGTAAAGTTTCATTTATTTACACTAGAACATGAAATTAGGTCTGAGCACAGAATGTGACTTTGAGCATGAACACGACTTCCCGAAAATGGACCCTAGAGTCTGAGGGAGGACCCAAAAGACGAAAACTTCAACATGGACTCTCTGTATTGTTACACGTTTGCTAAATTTTTGAAAAACGATTATACCTATCGAAAATGTATATTCACATTATACTATATATTTTGCAACGAAATATTGGTCATGTCTCAAGCATTACATCTTTCACAACTGGTCTATATTTACTTAGAAAGAAAAAAAAGAAGAAAGTTTTTTTCTGGTTTCATTTAGCTAACCGTCCTAATATAAGAACATACAGAGAGTTATATACTCAACTACAATTTAGGAATATGAGATCAATGCAAATGACTGCTGGAAAAGGTATTCATTTGTGTTGTGTGACGATCACAATGTAGATCCCGAAAGGTTTTTCCACTTTTCTCGTACAAATTACAACTGAATCGGCTAAAACAGTTTAGCTGCATTCTCAAACACCTTACTAGGTGAAAATTCATAAAAATGTAAAGATATAATTTTAATCTATGTCTAAAGTGATAAAAGAAATGGTCACTGGTATGCTCCAGGTACAAATGAGGCAATGTGAAGTAGCGTGATGTTTTGGACGTAGCCTGAAAACAGTCAACCGTTTATCGTTTCAACACGACAGCAGCGACGTCCGACCGTCGAAGAAGCGAGAAACCACAAGTAACCATCCCTCGTAGAGACTGACTGAAACGTTTACTCTATCTGTCCGGCCGGTTTGTTTCTGTGGTCATAACAGATTGCTTGGTCGCCACGTAAGTAGACAAATCATGCAAAACTGATTAAAATGACTGCATATATTCAAGGAGGCATTAAAGAGATAATGTTTTAACGCGACGTCATGGTGCATATTGCCTTAAGTGAATTTGCCGGTTGCTCTAAGACAATTGAAATGATGTTACCCGGAGAGTCAAAAATGAAAAATGAAGAAGTTTACAAAGGACGGACGACACACGATTGCACGAAGCCGACTGATAACACCGTACGAAAACGGACGGAGCATTGTTTAGGTGGCATGCGGTAAGGAGGGTGATACAGTACACGCACGTTTTAACGTCATAACCTTGCAACTTTAAGGTACAGAAAATAACTTTGTATCTTACCTCCACTAACTTGAACAACCTTCCATGTGACCACCAACAATATCAAGCATTTGTATAGCTTTGAAATATCCATTTTGAAATGTCTGTAGCAGTCTTAGTTGATTACGACAAGATCCAGACACATTTCGTCGACATATATCCCAAAAATGAAAGTCAGGTAGTTTCGCTTGTTTTGTTTACGAATTAATCAGTTTTCAGAAGTGATACATTCATATGTGCCCAAAATGCTGAGCAATTTCAAAAGGTGTGGTACATGTATGAACCAATGTAACTGAGGTCGTTGTAATAAAGGGCACACACTATCAAAATATACCCGAAATACTATCATAGTTGCTTGAACAATCGATTATGTATACAGTTCCTGGGTTTTAAAAGTTCCTGGGCTTTACATGCGTGAAATGAATACATATACAGCATTTGATATAGCGCCCTATCTAGCTAACATAAGCCACTCCAAAGCGCTTTACAGTACATAGATATACAATTAATACAATTCACATATGCATTAATGCAATACAATTTTGAGAAATTCACAGGAGCTGCCTTATCAGGTGCTACTAGTCCTTTGCCACCTGGCTAATATGTCCCAATGTGTGTATGCCTGCGTGTGTGCTAGAGCTGAAATATGTTCTGTTCGTAGTGTGACCGTGCTTCCAACGGCATTTGCTTCCTTTTCCATCCTACCTACTGACTCGTTAGGACATTGTTCCCCTTGACTCCCCTCATTATAATTATGACCGTAACTGTTGCTAAGACGTTCATTGCTAACAATAGAGAGAGAGAGAAATCATTAGTTTTCTTGAACATGATTTTGTATTAATAATTTAAGCGGGCCAGTGAATTGTAGTAACCTTACTTTCGTACGCTAGCTCTCAGAAAAGTAGAGCATTCCAGAAATCCATCCGAGGCCAAACAAAAGGATGCATATAAAACCGTAATTATCACTCTAACAATACAGGATGTTGCATTTTCCAAGTTTTGGCTGGCACTTATAAGTTATCATCCATTTATCAAACCGATTCAATTAAGTACAATTTCAGTCTTTAATAACGTGACGTAATTGTTTAATTACCACTGTCCTCGTATTGTATGCCATATTGTATTGGATAGTTTTGCCGCCATTTAATTTTTCGCCTTTTTCGCCTTCCGCAATAAGGTCAAGTTTACCATGATAACGCATAATAGTACACATCGTGCTATACATAGTAATAATTAAGAGGGCGAAATGAACACTGGGCGAATATTGATTTTACCAATGAAGGGCGAATATTTGACTTGGCGACAGTATTAAAAACACCACTACACATGCATGTTGTATTGTAAATATTTGACGGATTAGACGAATGGTTAACACTCCACACAGGTGGCTTGGGTTTGATTCTCGAAGTCGTCGTACGTGTGGAATATTTAGAGAAAGTGTTTTTCTCCTGCCCACACAACTTCCACAATCCAGGTGGAGTATAAAATGGTCTGGGGTGGATGTTGCGGTATCTGTGCTGTAGCATTCAAGTAAGGTGGCAGTATAATTGATACCGTTGGAAGCACGGTCCCACTACAAAAAGAACACAGTACATCTACAGCACACACGCAGGTATACACACATATGGAGATATTAGCAAGGAGGCATATAAGTAGTAAGCGCCTTTTAAGGCAGTTCCTGCAAATTTCTCATAATTGTATTAATTACTGTATATGCTAACACTATTGATTGTATTAAAAATGTATATCTATATACTGTATAGTGGTTTATTCTAGCTAGTTTGAGCGCTATATCAAATGTTGTGTATCATTATTATTTTTACTATTGAGAACTATATTATACTTATATATTTGTGTATACCAACGGCTTAAGACCATGTACTGAACTCTAAGTTGATATGATAAAAATAGAATTAAAATGACATAAATACCAAAACCAAAGATATAATGAACTAATCATAAAACCCTCTTATGCTAAAAAACGCAATTGAAAGGCTCATGGGAACGTTGCATGGTACAGCACCTACTTTTAGGTGAAATATTCCATTTTGTCGAGCATACTGTGGACAGTTAGGGCTTCCATAATAGGAATGAAAACACCAGTCGTCTTAAAAGACGTATCATATACACGAAAACTTCCCCCACACCTTAATTGTATGAAAGTTATATAATCATCTATTTGAATAAAAATGTCGGTTCTTTTTGTGAGGAATAGCATTATATTATTGCATTTAAAACATGTAATTAAAATTAAATTAGCAGTATTTTAGTGATTTAAATATAGATTGATTCTTATCAAAATGGTACTGATTTCATTGTGTCCAATGTCTAAAGAACGCAGTTTCCTTCGATAGTGCTAACCAGGTATATAGAAATTCATTCGTTTCGGTTTTATTCTAATCCACAAGTTATAATTACATCGATGAATCAAGTCATGTTCATTGATACATGTGACCGGCATTTAAAAGAGCTCTAAAATAAGTCTGTAGTTAACTGAAAATTTCTTAATTATTTTTGCATGTTACTTAATATAAGAATAAAAAAGTAATTACGATGTAACGCAATAAATAAATGATATATCAAACTCCTAAATTCAATTCATATACAATTTAGGAAGGTTCATTAACGATACTAGAGTGTCCTGACATATCAGCTCTGTTCAGTTCTATTGTAATTTATTTCACAGATCTTATTCAGAAACATATGGATTGATTAATCGCTTCATCACATGGTGAATTAATGTCGTATGTCGTGATCACAAGGATATTGTTAAATTGAATTTTCAAAAAGTAAACAACATATATTTTCCACTGTTTTATGTTGTTTGGAGTATTCACACTCCTGTATACTTACCTTTGTCAATACGTAGCGTACATAAAGATGGTAAGCCGGGATGTGAGTACACGTGTAATAAATGTTATACACATAATTAAAAGCGTTTTTTTTATTCATAGGATATTCTGTTACCTACTTAAAAGCTTGCTTAAAAACTTTCAACCGCGATAACATGAATTCTTTCAGCACTATACGTGTAGTGAAGTGTGATTCCCATTTAAGACAGTACCATATGTTGGGTGGGCTGATAAATGATGTGGGCTCATCATCGAAAAACACAGAAAGCAAGGAATGTCTAAAGAAACAACATTATTTAAACTGTCAACAAAATATGTATTTCTTGCGATTATATTAGAAGAAAATAAAAAGGAAATTAACAAAAAACGAAACAAACCAAAATTTATTTAATTTATTCATGACATGTAAATAAAATAAAAATAAAACACACGACTTAATGAAGCGAACTAATATATAATCTAGCATGCTAATTAGAAGATAAATAATACGTACTATGAACTTGTATATAGTATTAACCAGTTCCTGTTTCCAAGTTTAATATAGTTTGATACCAAAGCATTGGATTTGAGTTTATATTTGTATCTCATTGAACATATATCAGATCTACCCTTGCTAATGTGTGCAGTATAGATTCACTCTTAACCTCGAGCTTAGCTATGCTTGGTAGACAATGACTTCCTGGGTTTATGTACTGAGGTGTGCATCACGATGAACTTTTATGCAAATACACCAATGTGTTGACAGGAAAGCAGCAGGGAAATAAACTAATTGCTTTTTAAATGCTAGTAAGCATGCACTCGTTAATTGATTTGTTTCATTTGCAATATATAGTCGGGGAACGTTTTCTGGAATAGAGTGAACCAAGAAGCCGAGACCATTTGCCGATTAGTTGTCACAAATATTAATATTTAGAAGCAAACATAATTTAATTGATCAGAAAATAAATGGGGTTAATATTAGTATATATATATATACATGTATATTAACTTCTTAGTGGACATACGTAACTTGCAACATTTAAGTGCACATACACTCTGCTGGTCATTGCCTGATAAATATGACACTGTACATATCGCACTGAAGACACCAAAGCATCGCACATAAACATTTCACTGGTTGTGCTATATGAAGGTTTTTACAACGTAAGTAATACTTAATTACATAAGGTCATGTGATAAATATGGTCATACACACATGTATTAAAACCTAAAGGTGCTGCGATTAATCAGAACTGTGGGAACATATTCCTACGCCACAGTAGGTACTTGTTTTATTTAACCGCATTTATTTTCAGATCAATTTGATTGTGTTTGCTTCTAAATGAATTTGAAAGGTTTATTTCGCCATTTTTATTTTCATTGCATTTTAAATTGTTGCTCGAAATTTTGAACTGCACGGAAAACATTACTATAAACGGTGTACTTCGGTCATAACTAAACAGAGTCAGCTGGTAACACATAAGTGTGGTAGTAGTTTATGTTTTAAATCATAAATTTAATGTGCCAAATTCGTGTCCATTTTATTTGGAATTTATTAAACGAGTTCAATAATTTGATTTGACACTAACATTAAACTCGTTCAATAATTTGATATGACAATCGCCTCAAGGCTCGAGTCATATTATATTAACGAATTTAATAATTCAATATGACATAAACACTCATGTAAGATCCTTTATTTATGATACGGACATAAATAACAGTTAAAGAGTCTCAGACGTTTATGCCTATAACATGTACATACACCGTTGTACTAGAGCTGCAGCTAACTAATATCCATTCTATGTTAAGGAGCAGGTCATGATCCACGCCTACACATTCTCTGAAAACATACCGTTTGATCTCACCAAAGATGATAGTGTCACGACAAAGCATTATCAATAAATCAATAGCATCCCATATATTGGCATGATGCATGATTTGGCATACGTCTGGAAACTAGGGCATACTAATATTCTACAGAATATCTGTCTTAAGTGTAAATACCAGTTAAATATATACACTTTAACATAATATAGACATTTGTTGCTCGCAAGGTTAAAGAATAATTCTTGGATTTCATTTAAATGTTCTTTCTGCAACAGACACATTGGCAGCAGTCACATTGGCAATTACCACAACACTTACATGGTAGTCCTCGTAACGAGCAGAGCAGATTTAAAATCGATTGGAGACTTGACAAGGGAAGGGGTCAGATTGTTTCCAAAACGTCCGCGTAATTTATGAAATTCATATACATTGTGTTTAATGTAATGAAGATTTGAAAAGAATGAGACTTGAGAAAAAAGGTTTTTTATTTTGAAATCAGCATTTAAAATTTCTTTCCAGTGTACCTAGCTACGATAGTAATTACCTTATAGCACTGACGTTCTTAACCTCATAACAAGTGGAGCATTTCTTGAATCGATAAGGGACATGACAAGGAAAGTTTGTGATTGTACCCAGAACGTCCTCGTGTATTAGACTGTAGATTACAAATAATATTCATATGTTTATTAAAAAAACAAAAAATGGTTACAAATTAATTCCAATCTTCAAATTCTTTTTTAGAATACTTTCAAATCATGCACTGATTGTCGTTGGGGTTTTTATCCTCGTTAATTTAGTGGGTACACTTCATTCTTCAATGTGTAACGAACAAATTGCAGATTTGACATGAAGATATTTTCTATATGAGTAGTACACCGACAGTTTCCATTGTAAGTAGTAACCTTGGCCCCACGAAGATATCTTATTTACCAGTATCATGCTAAGTGGTATATTATTTAATATTTTACCTTAATCGTCCTCATCGCTCATACTTTCACGTTGATTTGGATTTAATGTGATATGAATTTCAAAAACCAAGACTTACCTATTCAAATGTAGAATCTATTACGAAAAATATTCCTACACACTAGGTACTTGTTTCATTTAACCGCATTTATTTTCTGATCAATTTCATCGTTTTTGCTTCTAAATGAATTTGAAAAGTTTATTTCGCCATTTAATATTTGCATTGCATTTAAAACTGTTCCTCAAAAACAATCTTCAACAATTTTGCACTGCACGGAAAACATTATTATAATCGGAGTATCTCGGTCTCAACTAAACCGAGTCAGCTGGTAACACATAATTGTGTTTGTAGTTTATGTTTTAAATTCTGAAATTTATGGGCTATATTGAATATTATATTCTTGTCCATGTTATATTAAATTTATTAAACTAGTTCAATAATTTGATTTGACACGAGAATTAAACTCGTTCAATAACTTGATATGACAATCGCCTCAGGACTTGTTTCATATCAAATTATTGAACGAGTTTGATAAATTCAATATGATATAAACACTCATGTATGATCCTTTATTTATATTACAGACATAGATAACAGGTAAAATTTCTCAAACGCTTATGTCTATAACATGCAGCTAACTAATATCCATTCTATGTTAAGGAGCAGGTCATGATCCACGCCTACACATTCTCTGAAAACATACCGTTTGATCTCACCAAAGATGATAGTGTCACGACAAAGCATTATCAATAAATCAATAGCATCCCATATATTGGCATGATGCATGATTTGGCATACGTCTGGAAACTAGGGCATACTAATATTCTACAGAATATCTGTCTTAAGTGTAAATACCAGTTAAATATATACACTTTAACATAATATAGACATTTGTTGCTCGCAAGGTTAAAGAATAATTCTTGGATTTCATTTAAATGTTCTTTCTGCAACAGACACATTGGCAGCAGTCACATTGGCAATTACCACAACACTTACATGGTAGTCCTCGTAACGAGCAGAGCAGATTTAAAATCGATTGGAGACTTGACAAGGGAAGGGGTCAGATTGTTTCCAAAACGTTCGCGTAATTTATTATATTCATGTACATTGTGTTTAATGTAATGACGATTTGAAAAGAAAGAGACTTTAGATAAAAGCTTATTTTAATTTGAAATCCGCATTTAAAACTTCTTTCCAGTGTACCTTACAACGACAGTAATTACCTTATAGCCGTGACGTACTTAACCTCATAACAAGTAGAGCATTTCTTGAATCGATTAGGGCTATGACAAGGAAAGTCTGTGATTGTATCCAGAACGTCCTCGGGTATTAGACTGTAGATTACCAATAATATTTATATATTTATTTTGAAAAAAATATTTGTTGCAAATTAATTCCAATCTTTAAATTCCTTTTTAGTATACTTTTAAAATCACTTATTGTCTTTGGGGTTTCTATCCTCGTTGATTGAGTGGGTGCCCGTCGTTCTTCAATGTTTCACGAAACAATTACAGGTTCGACATGAAGATATTTTCTGTATGAGTAGTATACCGACAATTTCCTTTGTAAGTATTAATCTCGGCCCCAAGAAAATATCTTTTTTACCAGTATCATGCTAAGTGGTATTTTATTTAATATCTTACCTTAATCGTCCTCATCGTTCATAACTTCACGTAGATTGGGATTTAATGGGACATGTTTTTAAAAAATCCAAGATTTACCTATTCAAATGCACACTCTGTTAAGAAAAATATTTCCGGTGTATCAAGTTGCATTTACAATTACCCTAGCCCCGACAAGCTGATCCTGTAAACAAGATGTTCAATGCATTTTTAAAATCGATGAGAAACAAGATAAGAAACAGCTGTGAGTTAGTCATGTACATCCTCATAATTGTTTATTTTATTCTGACTTTGTATAGGATTTCAGTTGAAAATTAATTCCAATTTCCAATGTTTGTATGTATGTTTAGATATATTTAGCTACGCTGGTATTTACCAAAAACCCTGGTTGTCATAGTTGTACTCAAAACGGGTACCGCATTCCAACGCTTGTTAAACATATGCTAAATATAAGTTGTAAAATTGCATCAAAAACGTCCTTGTTATTCATTTAATTCATGTTTAGTGTGGATTTGAAGGGATATGAGTCATTAAACAGTGCGACCTAAGTTTTAAAATTATATCAATTATCGTTTTCAATTCAAAGCATCTCCACAGTTTACCTAACTGCGTCGGTTACATAGCATACCATAGTGTCCTTAAAACCAGTATGGTATTTCTGAATTCGATTAGAGACATGACAAGGGAGGGCTGTGGTTGTTTAAACATAAACGTCGTGGCCATTCCTATAAATTGATGTTGACTGTAGATTGAAAATAATTTGAGTTAGTAATAAAGTACTATTATCGGAAAATGTTCAGATGCAGGTTTTAACTTTATAAACCTGTTCAGTCTATCCGTATGTTTGCGATTTCACTGACATGCAGATCATCACAAATATAGCACATTTCTAAAATGTTGAAAAGATGAGTGAATGGAAATATATGAACCTTTCAACTGTACGAGATTTAAGTAAACTTTTTTAAATTTTCAATGTGAATTTTAAGCACTTCTCTCTCGCAACCATTTTTTGTTTCCTCACTTCCAACTCAGTGGATAAATCTGCTTAGAGTTGGTAAACGTTTATTGTTACTGGGTAACACCCTGGATGTGATTTAATTTATTTTCAAGATACAATATCTGAGTGTTGTAGGAAAAAAGGGGGAAAAAGGAAGATGGTTGATCATCATGTGTATCAAACTATCGTTACAACTATTTAATTTTCAAATTGTAAAAGACTAGGTAAACCTCGTATCTTTTCCATTCAAAAGTTAATGAGCTCGAGTTTGATAAACATGATAACCAGCCATCCCTCGTTTGGTAACCTCTATTTTAAGAGTACATTAGTTCTCTTGATATTCACTTACATTGACATGCTGATATAATTTAATCTTGCTTGTAACAAGCATTTTCATTGGCTTAAAAAATTATGTTATCAGTCCATAACGTAAAAAAATG
>JAUMHH010086206.1:0-22185 GCA_032359455.1 Chlamys rubida
TTATTATGTTTTCATATTGTTCCCGACAAGCGATTGTCCAGAAGGCATCACGTGTCCACCGATAAAAACCGATATTGACTTGGAGCGCGTGATTTTTGTTGATTAAAATCTGTGTAAGTATATTTAATCACGTGATAAATTTAGAAGATAAGGAGGACACACACAAAGAAGATCACAGTAAGTACCCAGCATGCACCCACTGCCCACTTCCTGTTTTTTATAACATTTCCGGTTCTTGTGCACTTCGTCTTTTGTTTTGTTGATAGTTTATACTAAAAGCTTGCGAATGTTTGATTGGTGATCCTTACATAAACGAAAACGTATATGTAGCAATAGCTGTGTTCGTGTTTGCTTATTTTCTCTACCAATGACAGACTGACGTTTTAAACGACGTTTTGATAAGGTATCCCCTTGGCGCCTTAACTTTAATTCTGACGCCATATCCCATTCTTCATGGCTATTGAAGATGTACGCGATTGGACGCTTACTGAATTACTTTTTGAAAATGATATCGACATATTCGCGTTCCTCAAAGAATCGTTACAGTCCTTTGGTGAGAGTTATGCTAATTTATAGTTTAAGCAAGGTATATTTGTAAACACATTTTGTGCGGGACACTCAAGATTTGTGGTGATGGCAGCTCAAAAGAAAATGTTTCTATAGTGTAGCAGTTTCATACAATGTAATGAAACGCATAAATGGGACAAATAATAAAATTATTAATCGAGGTATACATAGAGATATGTCATTTCACAGACGGACCCTTATTCTCCTCTATCACATTCCCGACATGTATATTTCAGTACCTCAACCTGTTTTTCTGCTGACATTATTATTTCACTCAGAATTTTTACGGCGTCAATAACCTTATGGTTTACTTAAAAGTACGTTAACAAACAAATGGCATATTTTAACGGCGCTAATAACAATATAGCTAATTTATAGTTTGTTATAAAGCTGAAAGCATATTTTTATTGGCGACTTACCAATTCAAAGAGTACATCATTATGCTGACGGTGTGTTAACCTAACGATTAATCTCGTGCATGTATAGTACGTGAACAATTTGACAACGATTTTCTTTCCGAAACTGACGGCGTGTTTTAAGGACGTTAATGACTTATTACTTTTCTTAGACAACGTTATTATTTTTGCATATTATTCCCGACAAGTGATTGGCCAGATGTGCATCACGTGTCCACCGATAAAAACCGATATTGACTTGGAGCGCGTGATTTTTGTTAAAGGACTGGATGTTTCTAAAAATAGAATCATTACGTGTCTCCAAACGAACGCACCGTCCCGCTTCCCTAGCAACAAGATGGCGATGAAAGGGAATGGATTGGCTGCTGTGAATCACCATCCATTCATAAAGACGAGGACGAGGACTTTGAAACAATGTACAACTATTTGACACATGATAACCTGAAGAATGCCCAGTTATTGCAGTACAAGGTATGATACACAATCAACAAACTTTCTTTTCCGTAAAAACAAAATGTAAGCATTCAGTATTTACATTGTACTTGCGAAGCTTACAATGCTTTTCCTATTTAAAGTCTCTTCTGTAAAAGTACATTGTTAGAAACCAAAAATGATACTGTATATTTATTAATACTACTTTATTTTATTTCCCCTCCTCCCTGTGTATAAACATGACAGATGACTGATATCTATATGTTTGTGTTTTCAGGTCTTTGTTGTAGACATCATGTTACATTTTGGGAGGAGGGGCAGGGCAAATCTAGCTTGACTTTCCAGAAAGGACTTCGGGGTAACGTTTACAAGATCAGAGACGAAATCACTAAAAACCACCAGGACGACAGCGAGCGGTCATCAGACGGAAGGGTGTACATCTGTATGCAATCAAAGGTACTGTACAGTATTGTATGTTGAAATACTTGTTTTCTCAAAATACAAAATAATGATTAAATTTTTCTCGTTTCGGATTTAAGTGATTTGATATTTGTAGAAATAAAGCCTTAGGTCTCAGTTGATTTTATAACTGATGAACATAATATGTCTGTTCACGCATATTAAATGTGGAGACATAACATAAATAAGTGGCAAACCGATTATGTGACAAGAAACATCCCTGTTTACGACCTTATTAAGACCGTATATAGACTGTCGTTAATTAACGGGACTGGAGGGGGTTATAAATAATATGAAATCGTTAATTAAAAACCTTACTTTCTTAAGAGAAAAAGATTTATCATTTCCTTGTATAATGGATGTGCTAGAGGATGTTCGATCGTTACACTAATTAAACTAATTTACTGCTGATTACGTATCAAGATTGCTGAAGCGGATTCTTTTTTAATTAAAAACATTCCAAACGTCCATTATACTGCATCTTTTTTAATTAGAGAGAGGCGTGTTTAATCTGAGATCAATTGAAATTACTGAGAAAGGTCAACATGTTTTCTGTCTAATCACTTGTAGTGTTTACATTAGTAAGACATATATAAAACGTTCAGACACTAGCTATTTTACATGGTATTTATATCTGTAGTAGCTTTTAACCGCCCAAGATTTCTATTCCTAGAACGAGGTCTGTAACAGATTTACAGACTCGTCACATGACGTCGCTCCTCCAATCAGGACTGGGAATTAGCACCAGTCATATAATAATTCTAAGTAATGTCTGGACAGAAAAATCTATTGACCAATATTGACCAAAATATCAGTATGTTTGCATTAGTAATTGGATCCAATTCAACTTGAATTATAGCTATAATCTTATTCTGTAATTTAAGAACACCCGTAGAAGGTTCTTTTAAACTAGATATTCTAGACTAATTTCATAATTTTATTTGAAAGTAAAACTCACTGACATCTTTTATTTATATTGAGAAATTTCATAAAAATTTGATAACAGTTTTTCAATTATTAATTCTGATCTGTTTCTATTCAAAGTCTGTTATTACAAAGTTGACCGTATTTAATTTCAAATACTGTTGCCTTTGGTTCGATCTGTTACAGAGTACTTACTTTCTTCCTGATTTTAAATGGGTTAGGGAAATTAAATGGAGGTCTTTCGTTGTAGTCGTTGACAGTGATTTCGAAATCTTCGTAGTCTGGGTTCGATGGAGGACTTGATGTTATGATGAGCAATGATCTGGACGCCTCGATGTTTCGCGTATCGTTAGGGCTGTCCGTTGTACCTGTGTGAAAAAGCAGATAATCAAATCATGACCGGTTCAACTTTAGCCGTGATGTCTCAACCCCTATTCATTTACAAACTAACATTTTTTTGTCTCGTTTGAGCACTTTGTCATCTAAGTTATCCAACTGTTTTGGAATATATTTGTTTAGCTTAACCAAATTGTTCTGAGGCATCATGTTCCTTTGATTTCATAAATGACTAGTCGCTTAAAATCATTTGAGATTGGTTTATACCGTGTTTAGTCTTTCATTAATCGATTCATCGATGCGTTTTTCGAGTAAATATTTATACTCTCGATGCCACGTCTTCCAACATCAGAACAGTTACTATAAAAATGAATTTTTGCGGTGTAAAATATTCCCGTTTTTTGCGTGGAGTAAATTTGCACGACAATATTCACACGCAAATATATATTAATGGATTATATTAATTGAAGATATATATAACAAGAGCTATTGTCAACGCGAAATTATCCACACGCGAAAATTTCCACTATTGCAGTACCTAAATAGATATGCACTTTATATGTATAAATCGTAACATTGCCGTTTCAAATACCTAACTAAACAACGCTAGAACAGAAATGGTGTTCATAGGGCTACAAACGCAATTAGATCAGTGTGAGTTTGAAGCTTCTCCTCTCACTTCGAATTTTTTGAGACCATCGTAAGGAGCAAACATTAAGATGATGTTAGGTTGTTAACTAATATTTGTTAAAAGATATTATATATTTATATGTACTGACCTTTTTCATAAACATTTGCGTTCATACCGACATGAATGTTAGTGTGTCAGATTCATCCTTATTTGCAATTAGTCTTTTTTTCTTTTTTTTTTAAACTTTTTTTTAAACTTTTGATATTTCATAAGTCACTTGGTTTTGACAAATACAAAACTTTCAAAATATTGCTAAACAAATTGTATATCATGTAAAAACAGAGTTATATATCATATATATGATGCAAAAACGTACGCCTGAAGTATTTGAGAGGTGCGTTCACGTCGAACATTCCATGATCGACAAAGATGACTACATATTCTCCCGTGTCCAGAAGCCCGCGGTCGTAGAGATTTGTCATCAGGTCCACCACTCCATTGATATCGCCAAGAAAAACATACACTGCGAGGGTGGAAACACAAGCACATTAGCGATAAATAATAATTTGTCACAAACATTAATGCATTTTACACTTTCACAAAGTTGACCGACTTTATTAGACAAAAATAAACTGCAAGAATGATGTATGATGTCTAACTAAGTTTATGACCAGATATTGATGATGACTACAACGGAAATGTATTCCTATTGTCTCTTGTCTTTGAAACTCGTCATCTATTGTCTAGAGTCAGGAACCTCTCTCGTTTGTTACCTCTGATAAATAACGCATATCTCTTCAAATAGATTGCTTTGTCATTATCTGCGGAACTTCATGCGTCATTTTGAAACTGTGTGATAATTTACGACAGAATTGTTCTAATCTTATTAAACTCGAAGAATAAAAGGCGACATATGTATCAGTCCGCGTGCTCGTAAACGTAATATACATTTTATAATCAAAGTAACGAAAGGGAATATTGTCACCTTTTAACAAATGCATGTACAATAAAAAGTACATATTTAACGCGTATGCGACACATGTTGTTTTACAATAGCTGTTCCGGGTTTCCCTTTTAGAATTCTATTTTATTTGTTTAACGTTGAACCTCGCCGCAATACATTTTGACAATATGAGGATGGGTTTTAAGATAAGGCACTATAAATACGACAGCTGTATTGAAGCGAGTGGATAAGATTAAGATCCAGAGTGCTGTTATGTCCTATTCATGATGATTCAACAGCGGACAAAACGCTGAAATCAATTTCGCACTTCAATTTTTTAAATTTCATTTATACATATATATCGTAAGCACATTTTCAGTGAAACTAAAAATATCAAGATTTGACGGCTTATGCACTTTAACAAATTCATGTTTGAGGTCCCACTGCACTGTGTGTTTTTTCGTATATAGAGTAACCTCCCCTTAATTTTGTTTTGGATACAACTGGAGCACAGTTTGGCCAGGACACTTCCGTTGATCAAAATATCTCAGTTGGTTAGAGCGATAGTACAACAACGATCTGATTTTTATAATTACCAAAAGAAACCTTGAACGGTTTAACATATTATCTTCAGTTGTTGATAAGGTTGATTTTCTGAACCCTAGTCGTTTAACTAATAGTATATCCCTCGCTGAGAAGAGTGCCGGGTGTGAATTGCTTGAAATTGGTCATATAGTTACACTCTTAGTATCTGCAGGGGCTCACTATAAATTGTATATATATAGAAACCAAATTATGCCGTAATAATTAAATGACGTCATTGGCATCAGAATATTTTATTAGATTGGCACTTTATAAAAGGTATGTTCTATAATGAACACCTTTCAAGGGACCTCAATTCTATTTCGCCTCAGGCCTCGCCCCTTTGACTTCTACGGTTTAAACGAAGAATAGCACCAACAGAAAATGTTTCCTGGTATGTAGATATATTCCTCAAATAAAAAGAATCTATCTTTTAGGAACAAAATGTTATCCTCAAATGTTCTCATAAAATTGAATTAAGATATCGTTTTGAGAAAAGGAATCTTCCTGGTTTCGTCCGATTCTTTGATGGATATTGCGCAATATATATGGTTTTGTCTTTCATTCAGCAATGCAATGGCTTGTTACAGAATGATTACAACCAGTTCAAAGAAAGGCCAAACCCTTTCACCTTTCTGATAAAGGTTAAGTTTGTTTTGAACACAAACAGGGATTGAAAAAAATATTTTGCGAGCTTTTGAAAAACGTCTGCTTCCTTTGTCAAGCAAAGAGTTAAATAACCAGTGGCTCGACTCAAAACCGCTGAAAACAGCTCACTTAGCCACATTGGGCCGAGATATTTCGCCTTTCTGCCTTTCTTTTGGAACCTCACGAATAAATAATGAAATGAGATTTAGAAAAATAAATCGAAACCTGCACGTAAACAATTCAATCTTTGGGAAGAAGTTGTAAACAGTAAACTTTAACAAAAGTATGTAACCATAAATACGATGCAGACATAGGATAAATAATGATATCGATGACCTATTTTCAGCAAGCAAAGATCCCCCTACCGTTAACCAATTCCATCGTAGTCCGTTTGCCGTTGACAAAGCACGCGCGTGCAAACGATGTCTATCTTACCAGGAGGGATGTTTTAACGAGAGAACCATCCTTATTATATATTGAGGCCGTGCTTTGATGTTTAAAGTACATCTATTCTTATTGCTGTTGTTGTTCCACATTTAATGAGATTATGTTTTGTTAATATGAGTTTGTCTAGGAATTACAGAAACAATAATATAGACCAATGTCTGTTGCTTTGTCAACACCAGACGTAAACTACAATAAGGAATTCCGTCACATTAACAAATATGAGTACGAAAAAGTTAGTTCTCTCACCTCGGGTATCAATAAATGTGTTTTCGACGATTCCGGGGAAAGGGTTTCCGGTTGTTAGCGGAATGTGGGGTTCCGTATAGTCCTTTCGGTCATTTAGTGTGATGTCATAGGTCTTGGCAAGCTCCAGCAGTTTCTCAGCAATCGTCTGCTGCTTGTGTGACGAGCCGACGATTAAGGAAAACCGACTCCATTTGAAGTGTAAAAGGATTGAGATGATGGACCTGGTGACTTGTGTAGCGGGAGGAAACGTCCGAGCAAACGTTGGATATTTCTTTTTGTCTGATACGTCATAATCAGCGCATTTCTGAAAGTATATTTATATTCAATAAGGAATATATTTCATTTTAAATAGATGTTGTTGTTTTGTAATCTAGTTAAATTAAATAACCAGAAAGACGAAGACTATATAAAGCATCTCAATTTTGAGGACAAATCATGTATGTAAAAGAACTTGGTCGGGCAGGTTACCCTATACTGTTTACTTCCGATCGGGCAATCGAACCCCGGTCGTCTTCGAGAAAGGCGAGTGCGCTATCGACTGCGCGACCCGACCACATTGGTTAATATTAAAAATGTTACTGATTTAAAAAAAAATGTGATGATGATATTGCACTACATAACAACATTTGTATTAAAAACTATATATCCTATGTAAACAATTAATATAGTATTTTTGATATGGTTATTAGTTGATGGCATTTGAAATTATACGTAACAGATCCAACCCTGGATTTTCACAATCATTAGTATGATAACACCATAGCCCCTTAAGTCTAGGTTGCCATTTTCCTTCTACGGAGCTCGAGTTTAACCTATTTTAAGACTGTGTTATTTATCATTATAAAAACACGAGAAACAGCAAGGGAATAAAATGTTAAAAAAAGACCGTGTTGTATTGATTTCTTTTATCGTACCATCACGGAAGCAGACATGCTGAGATATGAATTATTGCAATGAATGTCAACAGCCTTAGTTTTTGTTTCAAATCGTATGCATCGCTTGCATTCATTAACCGACAAATGTCTTGGGGTATCAATAACAGGGTAATAAAATCATTGGTTGTTCGACAAATTAGTATGAACAGCTGTCGAACTCTTTTGTATCTGGAGGCAGAAACATACTCTGACCGGGAGCCTTGTTGTGTTAATTGTCTACAGGCTTAGGGCTTTATGGACCGACGAAGAGGCTATGGAGTCGCCTTACCATCTGGTAAACAATACGGGCAAGATACAAGCTATTTTAACGGCCTGCATTAAGTATCGGTTTTTGCACATAGATATACATACATGTATACGTCTCCTATAAGAAGTTTCCCGAAGAAACAAGATCAGGATGTAAAACAAGCATGGTTACCTTAACCACGAGGCACGGTAGTCTAGTGGTAGGACGCGGGGCTCATGACCGAAGGGTTGCGGGTTCGAGTCACGGCACGGCAATGTGTTGTATCTTTGAGCAAGATACTTTACTCTGCTTGTTCCAGTCTACTCAGCTGTATATGAGTACGTGGTTGGGCAGTGCCAGAATTGTTTAATGCTAGCTGTGAGCACCGAAATGGCAGCACCGGCTGTATGCACCCAAGGGAGTTGAGAAAGACATTGGCTAGTTGCAAAAGGCCCTATAGCCAGGAATAATAAATTGTGAACCACTTTGAGACGACCTACGAACTAGGTTGTGATAAAGCGGTATATAAGAACCTCGAATTATTATATTATAATTAATTAATGTGTACACACACATACAAAATCTTACTTCTTTGTTTGGGAAATATTTGCAGAAAAATCATAAGTGTACCTTTCCTTGTCTCTACGTGATCATTTTGGATGTCTTTATGCGCAAATATATTTTGAATTGAACTAATGTTTTTAATATATATAATAGACGAAACTGTTTTGTTGAAATTTAGTTAAGCTTACCAGACTTTTTAACAAACGGGAACCTGAAAGTTGTTTACATAGTAAAATATAGATACAATATGTCGATCAATTATACCTTTGAGTGTACATATACATTTGTAACTCTTATCCATTTCATAAAATGAACTACGATATCAAGTTGGTATTTTAGAGAGCAGACCGCGGTACCGACGACTAGTGTATAAGGAAACAAGAGTAAACATGGTGTTATATATATATGAATATATTTGAGTTATATAGAGTTTGTAGTAATAAATCAATAAAACCAGACGATTTATTTATACTACTATATCAAAACACAGGACGGTATATATGTTAATACATATCAATGCTACAAGACAATTTAAATCCATAATAAGCTATCATTATTACAGACCAATATTCCTAGAAAGATGCACCACAGGGCCGAGGTATATGTATGATTATATATTATATACATCAACAACCAAGGATGATACATGTACATTTGTAGATATCCATTTTGATATATAAAACAAAAACATGACATTATATCTAATATTTTATATCGATAACCTTTGACAACATATCTATAAAAATATTGATATATTCATAAAAAAGGACGGGGTATATTTCTAATGATAAGTCAATCATCAAGGATGAAACATAAATCCATTTTGATATACAAATAAAATAATAACAACATGTTAATACCACGTAAAAATATATCCATAAAAATATAACAAAAATACGAGATGATATATCGATATTAGTTATATATCAGCAATTTTGCATAGTAATATATCAATTACACTTGACTGTATATGTATCCAGGACATACCAATGACACATGCCATTATATTTATAATGATATATCAATAACACAAGAAGATTTATATAGTAAAACACGAAAAGGAAGGACCTTCTTTTCCACTAATATGGCAATAACATATGACGTAACATCTATATTACCATAATAATAGAATATATTGATGCGCCAATAAAAAAAAACAATTCAATATGATGTCGCGCGAAAAATTACAAAACAATAGCATGTGCTGTTGCGTCAATAATACGACAATAGAATTTGCAGTTGTGCCAATAATAGCAAAACAATAAGTTATGCCTTTGCTCCAATACTACCACAATATAACATGTTCTCACGCCAATAATAAGAAAACAATGTAATATGCTGTCGCGCAAATAATAGCAAATCAATAGAATATTATGTAGCGCCAATACTATCACAATATGATTTGCCGTTGCGCTAATAATACCAAAACCATAGAATATGCTGTTGTACCAATAATATCGTAATATAATTTGCTGTAGCGCCAATAATACATGTAACAATACATTCGCCATTTATACCACAATACAATTTGCTGTTGCGCCAATGATAGCAAAACAATAGAATATGTTTTGTGTCCATTATTACATGCTGCCTTGTCAATATTTACCATTAAATGGCATTGCCTCTCTATTACCGTAACACATTCAAAATGTATTCATATAGGCTATGAAACATTATTTTACTAAACCTTGAATATTGATGAGTGTAATTGACGTTTCTATGAGATATTTACGATACATTTGTTTGTTTATTTGAGTTTAACGGCCCATCGACAACTGTGGTCATTTAGAGCCCTACTGATTTATTTATTTATTTTATAAACAAACATGTCAGTAGCGAAGATAAAATCAGATGAAAATGAACATTTTTAAAAGCATTCGCATGGTATGTGTAAATGACTAAAAATAAAAAAGGGGTTAAAATAATAAAAAAGATAATGAATATATAACGTCAAAGAGGGTAACTTGGGTTAAAAGACATCAGAGTCTATAGAATAGACCGATGTCTTTCAAAAAGTTAAACAATGCCTTCGAGTCCACGGAACTGAAAACAGTTTTCATATCCGGGACTCGAAAGTAATTTTCACGAATGTGTTTGAAATCGGAACATTCTATTAAAAAATGTTCCACTGTAAATGTAGTGTCACATGCGTGGCATGAAGAGTGTATCTTCTCGTTTTAGAAGGTACGAATGAGTAGGATAAGTGTGCCCAGTATGGAGTCGAGAGAGGACAACTTCCTCTCTACAATCTTTCCGAAGGGGAACACATATTTTAAGAAAAAGTTTGTTGCTGGTCTCGAGAGACCAGCGTTGTTGCCATTCCGTTTGAATGGCTGTACGAATAATAGGTTTAAAATCTGTATAAGGCAGTTTTATATTTGTTTGTTCGCGATTTAACGCATCTTTTGTTTCTCTGTCAACAAATTCGTTGCCTTTAATTCCGTCATGGCTCGGAATCGATAGTTAAGTTATTTTAGATTTCTTTAGGAAACGAGATATGCGAAAGGTAAGATTTGTATGAGTGTGATTTTAGGATATCGTAAATGTAAACTTTGTAGGACATTTAACGGGTGTTCATCGATATAGTCGAGGGCCAAAACAATGGCACATGCTTCGGCAGAAAAGATGGAGGCGCTGTCTAGTAGTCGAACTGAAGTGCAAGAGTTTGCAGAACAGCAGGCTGCTGCCACTTTCTCACCTTCTTTGGAACCATCGGTGTGAAGTTGTGTATGAGCAGGGTACTTCGAAATGCATTCCCTGATTCGATACAGATTCCAAAACATAGTAAATGTAAGTTAATAGCAGGCTTCTTTGAATTTGCCTCTGTCCACTTGTCATACATGCTGCCTGTGAATGCCAACTCTATGTCAACTGAAAGCAGCTAAATAATAAAACAATAACACAATACTTATTATAAGTTTGTATAAACGGATGGTGTGGCGCCCCTTGACAGAGGGGCGGGCCCAATAAGGGAAATTGAGGTAAATGTTCAAAATTCTTCCTCCCATGAACCAATGATAAGATTTTAACCAAATTTGCCCTAGAGTCTTTGTATAAACGGAGGGTGTGTCCCTCCCCCCTTGGGCTAAAGGGCAGAGGGGCGGGGTCGAGTAGGGTAGGGGAAACGAGGTAAATCAGGGCAATATATAGGTGAAATATATGCATTCATTTTTAATCTATCGAAATGCAATATCAGTTTACTAATAAATATGCTTTTCTGCTTTATTCAGACAGCTTACAGTTGTTTACATTAGCTCACATATTAAATCACATGAAATATTTATTGTGTGGTACTGCGATTTAAAAACATCAATCCAATTCCGAGCGCCTATTACGGATAATTTATTTAGACAATGACACAAATGCGATGCGATAATTTGTAGTAGTTTTCTCAAATACAATTTCTCATGTGCTGAAGATGGATGACAATTCAGATAATTACTTTGTTCACGACGTAGGAATAAATCGATAAGAAACGATTACACGTAGTAATGCTTTTTCTAGAAAACTTGAAATTGAAAAAAATACAAAGGGTCTACGAAAAAAGACTTCGACCGTACATAATGTAAAGATTGAAAGTCTAGCAATAGTATGCTGCGTTGTATCTCATGTACACACGACGTAAAGCTATCCAACTACATAAGATGTATGGCATTTTGAGATATAATTTAAGGATCCTTGTTCCATTGCAGGCAAAACACTAGAAAATTAAATTGTAGTTTATCCTCTGTACAGTTATCCCCCCTAATTACACTTTGGATAGAGTGTAAGTGTTAAAGTGTGGGTCTGGGTCAAGCAACTACCACCGATCAGGAAGCTAGTTACGATGCAATTTTTGTATCCCATATCTCTATTGTTGACTGCTTCGTTTACCTCATCTGTGTTTTTCCGCCCTTAAAACATACCACATGTTATGGTTTATCAGAAATGGTTCATTAAAGTCGTGTTTATGCCCGTAAAAATGTAACAGTTCATAGTTACAGTGTTTGGAAGCAGTATATGAATCCTTAACAAGAAGTTGTATGCTTTCTGTCCAAATGTCATCAGCAATTAGGGTGCAAAATAATGAATCTTTTCGTCGTTGGGTTATGAAACGGTTCGAAATAATTTCTGCCGATATAGGCCGAAAGCCAAATAATATTTACTTGCCGCTATATGTATTTGCTGTGGGGTATTACGCATTCTGGATATATTTCTAATCTTGGCTATAAACCTTTTGTCTAGCTCATATAAAGGAAAAATCGGTATCTAGCTCAGACACAGCATTGCTATTGTATCTACTCAGTAGAATATTCCATGAGAAATTTGCCGCGCCGCCGATAGCCATATCATCCTGTTTGCTCCTGCAGATCGCTATTGTAGGCTTACTGCTATCGACGTTGTTGTATTTTTTTCAGACACGTCCTTGCAACAGCCGAGGTCATTTGATGATAGGTGCCCAAGGAAACAATGTTTACAATTTTAATCACGGCGTTTTGCTTTTGTGAAAGGTACACAACTCTAGAAGACCAGCGTGTCTCATATTCGGTCAATATTAAGGATCGGAGACGAAGTTAATGACGTCAAATTAGTGTTATTTATGAATGAGTAGTATTCAACTGTGTGCTTGTACACACACACACATGAAAGAAAACTTTTAGTTTATGGTCTGTCTTCTGTATAGATTTGTTTTTAATATTAAATTGTACCACATAAATACTAATGACATATGATTATTTATGTGCTTTCTTACTCCGTATTCCTATTGATTGCTAAGCCTGTTAACAGTTCAACATAATCATTTTTGACAATACCGTATTGATTGAAATATTTAAAGCCATTCGCCGACAAATCTTCTGTTTACATTTAATCAATATTTGTGTCACCATGTGACGCGTAGTCTCCATTAATGACTGATAACTGTCCATAAGGACACATCCCACTTGCTTAGCAATTACATATTTACATTGGGACCTTTAAAAAAAGCACAATGAGATTAAGACCAAGTGTTCCGGAAGGGTAAGCGTCTTCTACTTCACCGACGACGATCCGCTATGTACATTTACGTAAAATCAAAGTAATGTCACGTCCTTACATCGAGAACTCGGGTAGTGACAACAAAAACCGAATGCACTCTAATAAGCACAATCAAATGCGTTGATCTTCATATCACACAAAGAAATAGCATGTTCCCTGCGACATCAAGATGGCGACCATAACACTTGTTGTCATCATCTGCATCTTTGGAAAAAATGTGTTGTAATTTTGTCCGTCAGCAGTTGACATCTTTTACGGAAGTCACACTTTTAGGACACTATTGACTGCCTAATCAACTGCGGCATTTGAAACTGAGGTAGGGGAGGCAGTGCAAAATATAATATTATTTAAAAGGGATTATAAATCAGGTTGAGATTGTTTTGTAATCAGACGTGACGTCCTATTCAGGAACTCAACACGGAAGCATATACTTGCAGAGGGCGACTTATTTGATGTTCAGATGCGCATAAAAACTAAAGAGTGGGTGGCATAGTCGTATACAATATTTTTGCAATTTAAAGATTATGATACCTTATTTTGTTGTACGTCACATGATAACATTTTGCTCAAGATATACTCGGAAACAACCCAAATATAAATAATCATTTCCAAAATATTGCATGAAATAAATCAGTTTTACGTTTTTCCCCATAAAACGATATCACTTTTGATATCATTGTGATATTTATGGTTCTAACTATGATTAATTTTCGATGGGACAGGTCAATGTCAGGACGTTGTCTTCCTTTATGCGACTATCAACTTACATTTTTTTGGTTCTTTTGACGCTAGACAAGCTTTGTGTCATTGGAATTTGGCGATGTGTCAAAAGGAAATTTCACAACAAAACACTGGCACCGATCGAGTTATTCATATTTCAACAGTCGAAACTGACGCCAGAGCTTGCTCCCGTAGCCATTACGATGGTAAATGATCGACAATATGGCTCGGGTTTTTGAAATAAGTTTATTGATATGTACTATTCCTGGCGGCATATATATATGGACTAGACAGAAAGTCAATAAGTTACGAGTTGAACATTTTGAAATGATCGTTTTAGTTGTCAGTTTGGCACACCCTTCGCTTGTCCCTCATCCCTCCCATTCACGCGCGTGCACGCATATGATATATATAATAACTGACTTCTAAATGGGATATTCTGTTTTAACGCATGATACTAGACTCAAAGATAAACGCATGGTTTGTACCGCGCTTGACTATAGTGACTGTGCTTGTCTAAAACAAGCTTGTGTTTACTGCTGATTTTTTGAGATAACAGAACACCCAAGTATGTAGAGATCATTTCATATGTTTCCACTTAGTCCAATATGCTCCTTTAGTAATATGATCAGTGTATTGATTTAATGTATATCAGAGTAGAAAAACACCATCGACAGATGTGAAGGTAAATGTTCATTGCTGTCAAGCGTCTGTGCTGTTGGTTAAGTGTAAACAGTTGCTTTGAATTCTTTCTGCCGTAAGACCAGAATAACGAAATCTTCATACCCTTCATAATTGTTCATTGTTCCTTAAATAGTTCTATTCAAGTGTTATAGGAGGCGTTTTATTTGTTAATACCATCTGTGAATACATTTCCTACCTTCGTTAATTTTTTATTGCATATTGGCATTTCTTTGATAAAAGGTCATTATGTTTAATACAGTATAATCTCGATGTGATGCCAGTCGTTTCATTTCCCACTATATTTTTTTTTTACCGCAAACACATTTCAATTACCCCCTTCTTGTTTTATATCTAATTACTTTACACATTTTCCTCAAACCCTTTTATAACGCCAAAATGGTGGCAGTAAAACGAGATTTTACTACATATCATTACAAACGCAGACAATTATGCAGGTATACGACTAATCATTTTTACATAACATGATTTTTTTTTCTTTTTATATTCAACATTCTATTTCTATAATAAACTTGTTAGGTTATAGGATCTGAAATTGATTGCGTACTTTGGTTGTCTTAATTTCAGGAAGAGAAATGAATAAAAACCAAATATCAGTCAGATCATTTTTTGTTTTGTTTTTGTTTCCAGTACAGTTATCCATGGCCTATTTCAATGATTAAAATCTCAATGCAAATCTTTCCTTTGTTCATACTTTGTCCTAGTTCTATTGATTTTGAGTTTGAATACGGCTTCGTTGACATTTAAACGTTCTATAGGAAGAGCACTGTGTAATTCATACCCGGTAGGTATTTTTCTACAACGCAGATATCCAAAGTTTATATTAGAATTGAACGGCATTTTTTTTTCAATTTCATGCTGGTATGAACGCAAGTAAGTTACATACGCGGGCTTCATGGTCAATATGTATGTAACCGATTTGCTTTCATACCAGCATGAACATTGCAAAAAAATGCCATTCAATCCTTATATTTACATTATTAACTTTTCAGTTATTATTTACCTAAATACTGTTGTTCCCTTAAATTATCGATATTGAATTGTCTCTGTCGTCAGTGCAAGCGAGATTCCTGGAACAGTCAACCTGATCAATATATTTGCTTCTAACGGTTGTCTCGTATAATTCGAGGTGATAGGAAAAGCTTCAAAATGAGACTTATCTAATTGCGTTCATAGCCCTATGGCTTCTGGTTTCTTTTTCTTTTGGTTATGCGTATAGAGAAACTTGCAGTGGAAATGCTAATATGTTGATATGAGAAATTTGTCCATGCTGATTTATTTCCATTAGAAATGACCTATGGCTGAAGTGCTACAACATCTGTTAAAATATCATAAAACTCTATTACACGTTAAGTGCAAAAGTTATAAGAATAAGATAGGAAACACAGCACATTTGACCTTTGGCCTTTACTGGTCTGCGTATGTGTGAGGATATGAGCCTGATATCGGAATCGCTGTATTGATATAGTGATGACGCATTTGGCCATAAACGTCCGCGATATTCTCTTTAACCGTACACAAAATATAGTGCGGACAATATAAACAACGCCATTTGGCGTCAATTATTGACCTCGGAATGTTAGGAATTAAAACAGAAGAATTCTATTTCAGAGTCAACATATAGATGTAGAAAGGTATTGATCGGAATTCGATGCGAGAAATCATTAACAGAAATCAAGAAAATAAAACAACAGAAAACGAAAGAACTCTAGAAGATCACCGTAAGCAATGTAAAGTGTACCGGAAGGGATAAGCGTTGGAATGTAATTATACATATAACACCGTTTCATGATGGTTCATGTGACAATGAAGTTAAGTGAAATTCTCGTCAACTTTTACAAGATAAACTAGATATGTCAGTATTGTTATATCTCATTATGCTGCTTTAGAAATATATACGCTTCAGGACCTGAATGAGCTCGTTGAGCATGAAGGATTATTTTTGTAATGAGATTTTTGTAAAGTGATCATCATAATTGCCATTGGGGTTCTTCCATTTTGTCTTGATTATATCAAAAACTGCGTGTCAGGTTGCTAGTGTCTGGTTATCCATAATGATATGACATAGTTCATCTTAATAATGACTTGTACGACGCCTTAAGCCGGCAAAAACTGTCCATAATTGAGATCAGACATGGAATGCATTATCCTATTAAGGATCTCTCAACCATTGCAAACAATTGATTATTAAGGATCCCTGCCCCGCTGCAGGCAAATCACTAGAGAGTTCCACTGCGTTTGTGTAAACACATTTTGTATCTCCTCTTGACTTTTTGGATAAACTCTAGAGCAAGCGGACTACCGTGACCAGGAAGCTCAGTTTGTAAGGGCGACAGTTTAGCAATTCGAGGTTCATTGTTCGAATCCTGTTCTAGCCCTGCTGTTTTTTAACACTCACAATTCTGTTATTTTCTTTTAAAAACGTCACGCAATGTTTTTTATTTTTTCAGAGTATGATTTATAAAAGCTATTGTCATGCCAGGAATATCGGTTAAACCAAAGCACATTTCAACATCAGTCGTTAGAGAGTAAAAATACATCGTAGCCAGACAGGGATTCGAACCCTGGACCCCTGATCACAGTAAGATCGCTTTAACCAACTGAAATGCCTAATTAGTGTAATTTATCAAAGACGAACATAAGGAGAGGTAACTCTATATGTGAAAATCAGTGGAATTTTGTAATGTTTTGTTAACATCGGGGCAGGGATCCTTAATCCTTAAAAAAAGCAAACTGAATAAAGAATACATATTTCCATTGTTAGGAGTTTCATCAACATCAACCAGCAAAGTAGTTTACGATTTAATCAAAGCTGAAAACATTTGCATGAGAGTTCCTGTTTTCCGATGCATTATTACTGGTGTCAGAACTAACCGATCAGAACAATTTGTCTTAAGTGTTTTCGCGCAATGGTATCATTTAGATCATGGATGTTCCAGACTCGAAGAGTCGAAGAGTGTGTTGTTATATGCCAATCATATCACTGTAGCCGGTACACTGTCTGTGTGGTCAATACCAGTCCAGTCGTTCGGGAAGGTTGAGAAAGGGATACTGGTTAAGTAATCCGATACAAATCATGGTAGATCAAATTGTACATAATGTATATGCTAGCACAAAAATAACTTTCCCCTGTAAACTATCGCTCAATGACCAATTTTAAGGGTCCTCGCACCAATGCTAAAATGTAACTATGAGTTGGATTTTGTTCTATTAACACACCAATAACTTTAATCAATCGGTTCTGAACAGAAACCAATATCTTGAGTTATTTTTTTTAACAATAACAGTGTTCTGAGAATGAAATTGCGACGGATCAGCACTAAAATTCCCAGTGCTTTCACTAAATTAATCAAAGGGGTTACTGCATATATAAATACGTAAGAGTGGAAGTCCCTAGTATATTCTCTGCAGCGGGATATTGATCTTTAAAAACGCATACATATATATCTTTATACAAATCATGTATCAGTAAATAGGATCAATTAAGATCGAACAAAACCGTTATTCGATTTCAAAATTGTGAAACTAGGGCAAACTATGAACAAAGGAAAAGTTATACGCTTAAAAGGTACAATGAAAACAAGACCAGGTGTTCCGGAATGGGATGCGTCTTCTGCTTCATCGACGACACTCGCCATGTTTATCTAGGTCAAATCAAAGACCTCACACAGAGAACTCGGATACACACCGAGAAACTCCGGTAGTGACAACAAAACCACAAGGCACGCCAAAGGGCTCAAGGACAAAAACATCAACCTTCATATCTGCATAATAGCACATTTCCTTATGGCGACCAGAAAACTTGTCCAAATTCTTCATTAACCTGTATTTTCCATCAGTAGTCGACACCAATCACGGAAGGCATCATATTCGAATAACAATAATGATTTCCATTCGACATTATTGTCTTTTTTAACTGTGATCACTAAAAATCCTTTAACACAATTCAACTTTACTATATTGTTGTTTTTACGCATTTCCATGCTACATTTATGTATAAGATCTTCCCTTTGACATACTATAATATACGTACATTCAGTTTTAGATATTGATCTTGAAGATATTTGCTTCAAGAATGTCAGACCATGTTTTCTGCTGTGTTAGGTTAATATCGATTAAAGGAAAACCAAAGCACAGTATTGAATTGAAATATTCTTCACAAAGGACAAATACTATCTAACGCAAAAACAAAATAATAATAATAATAAATAAAATCAAAATAAAACTGTCGGCAGAAAGGAAGACATATCACCGTAATTTTATATAATTTTACTCCAGAGTGATGCAATCTAATTATTCCAGATCCTTTGGAGTAAAAAGCCACAACGTTCTTGCAGAATATGCACGCAAAGCATACGTTTGTATCATCAACATTGCAGTTTTAAATTGAAACAGCTTAACTACACACTTTAATCCGTTTTCAGAAAAAAATATCTTCTTATTTGTGATATATATGAGAAAAATGAAAAGAAATATAAACAGGCGTCAGCATATAAAAACAGAAACCGATATTAATCCGAAAATATTACAACAGGGTCTTAGATTTCAGTGATTATAACTCTATTATGACGCCATTCATGGAATTACATAACTTCCATTGTCGTCTTATTGTTTATGAATTCAAGAAATTGTTTTCCTTTTATGACGTCACAATTATTCAAGGTAAAACGTAAACAATAACAGAACAAAATGCATGACGTCCTCGCGCGAAGACAAAATCATATCCAGATTAAAGAAAAACTGCATTAGGAACCGGAAAAATAAACGAATTGAAAAATAAATAAATAAATATATAAAAAATAAATGAATGAATAAATAAATATAGATAGAAAAGGCAAAACATATAAAAACTGAGCACGTTACTTATTGAAAAACATTGTATGTGAATATTAATTCACTTGATATGACAGAAATGATTGGATAAAATATTAAAGTTATCAACTCCTTGATGGTTTCATTCGTAACTTTCAGCAGTAACACATCACAGAGAAATAAACACGGGCACTTCCCGGTTTTCCGTTACGAACATATTTAATGTAAGAGCATTGACGGAGAGCAGCTCGTAAGATGGCTTAATTTGAAAAGGGATTAGTCGGTGCTATTCCTAAAAGGAAAAATTCCCCAAAAGCAAGAAAGGCTTACAAATTAAAAAAAGAAGAAAAAAAAAATCCCGAATGAAATAATGCCATTAGAGAAATGTATTTGTTGCTTGCCTTATTGATCCGAATGATCTGAATTCAGAAAGGCTTCTACAGATGGTTGTACCACAGCACAACCCTCTTTCCCGCTGGAAGCCAAATTTAAGTTAACATTCAACAATTACCAGCGCCAAATAACACTCATTATTTCGGCCGTACATCTGAATGCGTTCAGATATTTTTATTATGTCAACACAGAATAAGGGTATAGAACAAAGCAGACAAGGTTTTTCCGGTGCGTTGATGTTTCCTTTCCTATTTATATAAATGTTTATACAAACGTACAGAGTAAGAGTGCATGTAATCTGACACAGACAGTTTCATCTATAATGGTTGTCTGTTTCAATGTGATTGGGGAGTTAACAAGCACGTTCTGTGTATGTATATATTGAGTAGGTGTTGATACAATATCAGTGGGATATCTCTTTTATTAATAATGTTTGCACTCTTCGTGTGTCAACATAATAGAAGTCTTCCACTACGTACATTTATTAACTTGACACTGAAATACAAAGAATTTAAGTATGTTAGCACTATACAACCGAGCGATTAAGCAACATATTTTGGAAACAATTTCGTGGGCATTTAAATTCGTAGATGGACAGTACCAACGTAATCGACGAAAAATAAAAACCCACGAAAATTACGGATTTCACAGTACAGATTGAGCATTTATCTATATATACTGTGAAATCACAAATTTTCGTGGGTTTTTATTTTTCATTGGTTCTTTCTCGCACCTCAGACAGAGATATCCCACGTTATATCCCATGCTAGATTTTTCCATCTCGTCCGATCTGTCTTGTACCTTTAGGTGACATTTCGCGGAATTTTGACACTGCGATGTATTCATCCGCGCGGTAACTGCTTGAAATTGACAATTTGCATTATAAATGTTCTGTTTTGTCGTTATATGTATAGTTTTGATGTTGTTAGATATTTGATGTTGTAGATAAAATATAATCTACTCTGTGAAATACGTTGTAATCTATGTAAGATCAGTAAAATCTTTTACCTGTAACTGAGTAAGATCGGGTTATCTCAGTCTCGGGCTAAGATTCTGTAACATCCCGACCTCGGCTTACGCCTCGGTTGGGATTTCGTTACAGAATCTTCACCCTCGACAGAGATAACCCGATCTCGCTCAGTTACAGGTAAATGCTTTTATTAGTCTTTTTGCGTGTCGTAAGAGGCTACTAATATGCCCCCTTTGCCTGCTATGCTTAGCTTCAGGTCAACTACTTAGAGGACACTGTAGAGACTGAGACGAATCTGATATGGAATGAAGCACCAATTGTTAACTTGTTTTTTTCTCTCTTTCCTACTCCTCCCGTTCGGTGTTGTTTCTCTGGGAAATGGTCAATATGACCCTAGCTAATGCGATGACGTACCAACCTACCCCCCAACAAAGAACGTGTAACGAAAGTTCAAATGATTCAATTGGTACTGTGAGTGCGATGTTATATCATGTTCTCAAAGAGAGAACAGGGGAAAAATTGAATTCATATTCATCTTGAACAAGTGAACAAGAACACGTATAACAAATATATATATTAGAGATGTAACCGAGACTCGCTTATCCTAAAGGAACAGCCTTAGCGTCACCTAAATGTTTGTTTCTTGCGATGATCTAATGTCATACCTCGGGGATGAAAAGCATTTAAAGGACATTGATCTATTTCTTCAGATATTGTTATATGAAAACTCGCAGAAGAAACGTAAATATATATGATGAAGTAAATAGCAAATTTATAACAGACCTATCATGTATGACAAGTTATAAGGATTCCGAACACAAATTGAATCATATCAAATGCTGTTGTAGCTACGAATGCATTTGCGTGTAAAATGTCGAGATTATCTGACTGAAGTAAAACATATGCTAAGACGACATGTGAATTCAAATCGCAAGTTTTCTGCATTTTCTGCGTTGTGTATGCCACCCTGGTTAAATACGGCCGCTTCCTACCGATTCAACTAAGGATCATTTCTCCCTGATTGTAGAGCGAAAGACTAGTAAACTAGAGGTCAAGGGTTCCACTCCAAACGTCCAAGCGGAGGCAATGAAAATAATAATAATGATCTCTGTTACATTGGCGCCCATGTAATGACCCAGAAATATTGAGAAAAATATTGTATGGTACCTTCATAAGACTCGCTCGTGCGGGGGGGGGGGGGGGGGGGGGGGGGGGG